>PVJH01006121.1:0-104703 GCA_004026705.1 Nesogale talazaci
ACCCACCCACCCACAAAAACCGGAATTGTTTTTCAAAGCTATGTATTTAATTTTAATTTTTTAAAACAAAACAACTTCATCACCTTCAAAGTACTCTCCATTACACTATGAAATCTGTGAATTCAAACCTTTTTCAAATTCATCTGTTTGGACAGCTGATGGGCCCCTCCCTTGTATTTTTTTTTCACTTCTTTGATGTCTTCAAATCACTGTCCCTCTTTCATGTCCGTCTATATTCGAGGAATGAAGTCTCATGGAGCAAGGTCAGGTGAGGGCAAAAGAGGCATGCCGTTTTTTTTTTGCCCAAAACTGGTGCCCTGAGATGGCTGCATGAGCAGGTGGACAGTCATGGTGACAAAAGCAGTCCCCCATCTGCTACAAATCAGGTCTTTTTGGGTTGCACACTGTTAAGCAATCTTTGCATAACCGCTAAATAGAAAGCTTGATTAACAGTCTGACCTGGTGGAATGAAATCCAAACACACTATGGGTTGACATTTTCATCTGCTTGAGAAGTTGACAGATGTTCAGAATGAGGTTGGTAATCAATCGAAATTTCACCTTTTTTAAAATTAAAAACCCACTCATACACTTGAGTCTTCCCATAGAGCTGCCCTTATGAGTTGTGTTCAACATTACAACAGTTTCTGCAACATTTTCCTGAACAGGAAGCAAAATTTCAGAACCTTACATTGTTCCCTTAAATCAGCCATCACACACAAACACACACACACACACACACAAAACAAAAAAACAAAAAAACAAACAAAACAAAGACTGCATGAAAAACCTCACTGTGACTAGAAAGAACTTTCCCAGGCAACACCACTGGGTGCACTAACTCAGTGAATTTCTTGATGCTCACCTGCTGGGAAAAATGTGTACTACAAAATGCCACCTAGTGAAGTTTTTTTCGATTTGGGGGAGGGTACACCCTCGTATAAATATTTATATATACATATATACTTATATTTTGATGTGTATTTATGTATACATGTATGTAAATTTATGTATATATATACACACATACTTGGCAATCATTTCAAATGTAGTCATATAACTTCAGACACACAGGCTAGAATGATTTGACTATTTTTGTTCAAAATCAATCCAAAAAGCATCCACTCAATCACATCCAATACATAGCATTAGATGGGCTATGTTGTTATATTATGCTGAACTTTTCAGCATTCTGCCAAGAGTTTTGTAATTTATCATCTGTTCTTCCCAATACTCTGTGCTAATGAGATGTTGCTAGTGATTACCCTCTGAATTTGCTTTATGTTGTCTTTATTTTGAAGGACTCTACCATTATAGGTACTGCATTAGGTTTACAAATGCTTTCAAAACAATATTGGGACCTGAAATTTCTTACTGACCTTTCCCATTGCTCTCTGTGGATTGAATTGGGGGACTTCAATGGTGTCTAGTACAAGCAGAACTGAAAGATAGTGGATTCATTTCACAGATGGTGAGTAAACAACTGAACCATCACAGAGGCAGCCATTAAGATCTAGGTCTCCTGGTGCTGGAGAAAATTGTCAATAATAAAAAGTTGACACCATTATCGAGTGCTAACTCTGTAGTAAATAGCAGTACAGTTGTCATTTGGTAGTCTGCTTTTTTGTTTGGCATTACTTTATATCATGTCTTTAAAATAGCCACTGTCTATGCTCATCTATCAAGAATACCCAATTATGCATTACTGTGCCGTCCCCATCATGCAGGAAGATAAGATTTACTTGAGAGCTATGTTGAGGTTCCAGGCCCCCATCTTGAGGTTCACCTTCAGTAGGTCTGAATCCATAAATTCAACAAACAACCCTCCTATTTCTTCAGATGTCGGCATGGCACTATGGAAGCACTGATCTAGGACTTTCATTTATTTGGGATTTGAAATCATTCCCTTTCTCCACTAAAATTCCTACTTTAGTCACTCTGCAAGTATTCACTGAGTAGTGAAATAAGGTATATCATTTCGATAGTGTATGCCTTCTGTGCTGTCTCACTGGATGCTCAAGGAAACAATCTAGAAGCCATCAATCTGATATGGGGGAAGACACGGGAGACATGACACCAGGGACCACTCCACTCTTGGGCCCATTTTCTTGCTGATAGGAGCCTGAGGAGTGTAGGTGACAGGCTGAGGAATCTTTGGAATTTTGGAGCAGGCATCACATGCTATCACAACCCTTTGTTGTTTGTTGGAAATGCCATCAACTCTAGTAGTGGCCCTATGAAGGAATGAAACAGCCCAGGTCTGTGCTGTCCTCATAACTGTTATGCTTGAGCATATTATTGAAGCTACTGCATCAATTTATCCTCCTGTCTTTTGCTGCCCCTTTACTTTACCAGGAATAATGTTCTTTTCCAGAGATTTGTCTTGTCTGATGACATGTCCAAAGTACATGAGACGAGGTCTTGACATCTTGGCTTCTAAGGAGCATCTGGCTGTTATTTCTTCTCAGACAGATTTGTGGGTTCCTTGGGCCATTTATGACACTTTCAACATCCTTTGCCAGCACCGTAATTCAAATGCATCGATTCGTCTTTGGTTCCTCTTAGTTAATGTCTAACTTTCACATGCATAGGCGGCAATGGAAAACAACCATTCGTGACTTGTGTTAGGTGCATCTTAATCTTCAGAGTCATATCCTTGGTATTCCACATGTTTAAAGAGTCCAGTGCAGCAGATTTTTTTCCCATTACAATGCATCATTTCTCTCTTGACTGCCATGAGCATTGGTTGAGGACCGAAGCAAGATGCAATCATATTTCGGTTAGTAAATCTATTCCATTTGGTTCCTGATTGGTTTAGAAAGGCCATGTGCTGCCAAAGAGCAATGAAAGGAAGTGTGGTGGGAGGATTGAGTCCGTACCTGAAGTACAGACTGACGCGTGTCCCCTGCCTTCAAGTGTGCTCAGCTCTTGGACTTCATACTTGCAGGTCTGACCCTGTTCGTATAGGGTGCATTCTGAGCCTGATTATTTCTGAGGAGGACGTGTTGCCAAGGAACAAGAAAGCATGCGAATGATTGCTGACAGGCAAATGAGGCACACAGAAAGAATCCACATGGCCACGATCCTGATTTGAACTCTGGGCCTCCATAACTGCAAGAAAATCCATGTCTGTCTGTGAACACCGCCCACATGTGGTCCTTCTGTTATGACGACAATCATTAGCTAAGAAATGAAAATTTAAAAAAATAAATAAAACTTCCCAAGGCTGATGCTTTGTCACATCTTTCTTTCTGGAACCACACCTGAGGATCATCCTTCAGGGACACAGTTATTATTGTTCTCACAATAATCCTACTTTTGGAGGAACCAACCTCAGAAAAGTTAAAGAGCTGAATCAAAATCATTGAGCAAGCACATCGAGGGCCCTGGACTTGAACCCCAACTCCTGAACCATCCTCTCTGAAACCCCTTACATCAATGACGGGGTTAGTGATGCTCTTGTAATAAGAATGCATTGAGTGCATTCATGAGATCTGATTTCGCTATTCCATTTTAACCAGAGGCATTAAAAAAAAGTTTTTTCTATGGGGCTACCACATAAGGTATCATTTAAAGAAAGAGCAATGCTGGTTTTAAATCAAGTAGATTGTACCTTTATACATAATGTACTATAGACACAGCTTTCTTGATTACTGTTTTCTGCAAATTTGTTACCTAGTTGAAGAGATAAGGCACATACATATGCCGTGTTAGGGGGCAATGCATGAGTTAAACTAAAGCTGTCTAAAATCGATGGCTACTTTTTGCTACCATAAAGCATTTCATTATAAAGTGATGTTTATTTTTCCCATTGGGATTATGTCATAAAAAGGGCTGTGTTCCTAACTAAAGACTTAGGATCCAATTAATTATAAATATAGCCAATAACAAGGCACAAGAGCAAAATGTAACATCATTCAAAATAATAAAATGATGATTCAAGCCCCATAAAATGAGAATAAATATATTGAACATATTATAGCACATTTGGGCTTATTGTAAAATCAAAGTAGTCATATAACCTATACATAAAATCTCCATCATAAATTTGACCCCAAATTAACATGTTAGCAATAATCAACCAAAAACAGGTAATTAATGGCAAGTTTACTTGCTTTGTTTAGATATTAGTGGATTTTACAGAATAATTTAGATGCCCACTTCTAAATGTGAACTATTCAAGATAGTACTTCTCTTCCTTGTTTTAGATTGAATGATCTGTCTCATGCAATATCATTACATGGTATTTGGACTGTAAAAAAATTTAATGTAAAAACTTGCTGTTGCTTTGATCTATTTGAAACTTTTCACAAAGACTTCCATTTCTGTTCATGAAGATTAAATACTAGAGCAATTGTCCTTCTGCTGTAAACAACTAGGAAATAGAAATGTATATGTAATGGTGGTTTCAGACATTGGATTTGGCAGTATAAGACTGTGCTCCTTGAAAAAGGGGAAACAAATGAGGTGAGTCTTATGATGCCCTAATATTATTGCTCAGAAACAGTTTTCAAGCTTCAATGCAGACAGATTAATACCAAACAGAGCACAGTGACCTTGCTGTGTTTGAGGGGTTCAAGGTAGTTACAGTTTACCTGGAGCTTACATAAGGTGTCTGTGCTGTCTAGTGCCGCTGTAACAGAAATGTCACAAAAGAAGGCTGGGGCATGGGGGGTGGGGTGGGGCAAGGGCACTAATAAATATATACTCTCTTTCACCATTTGGGAGATCAGAAGTCCAAATTCAGAGGAGTCATATAACCTGAGCATAGGTTCCCCTTTAGGGAAAGGCTTTTTCTCCCTGTTCACTCTGGGGATAAGTTCTTACCACCAATTTTCCTAAGTCTAGGACTTTCCCAGGACAGGGTCCTTGAGTTCAAAGGATGTACGAGGGGGTATCCCCTCTCCTCCCCACAAAAACCCCAAAACAATGCTAATTTGTTTTTTTTGATGCAATGGAGATAGTGCATTTGGAGTTCCTTCCACCAGGTCAGACTGTTAATCAAGCTTTCTGTTTAGAAGTTCTGAAAAGATTGCGTAACAGTATATGAAAAAACATGGCCTGATTGGTGCCAGACGGGGGACTGGCTTTGCCACCACAAGAATACACCTGCTTATGCAGCCATCTCAGCGCACCACTTTTTGGCTAAAAACAGCATGTCTCTCTTGCCACACATACCTTACTCACCTGCTCTTGCTCTTTCTGGTTTCCTCGAATGAAGAGGGACATGAAATGATAGTAAGTTGAGGATGTAGAACAGGTGACAAAAAAAAAATGAGGGAGTTTCTGTCAGTCATCCAAACAGATGAGGTTGAAAAAATGTTCCTCAAAAATGGGAGCACAGATTTTACAAATGCATTAAGTGCAATGGAGAGTATTTTGAAGGTGCTAAATTTGTTTTGTAAAAAAAAAAAAAAAAGAATTAATATTTAGTTTTGGAAAAAACATTCCTCCTTTGGGGGATGCCCCTTCTATTCTCTTCCTGTTTCTTCTTTCTAGGCGGGAGTAGGCTCTCTGTTCTTTGCTCACGCAGTCAATCTCTTGTATAGCACAAGAGATAGCTTCATAACACAATCTAATTCCTTATATGGTACCCTGTCTCATTAACACAATGGCCACGAAGCCTGCCTTGTGAACATCACAGAGATTAGGATTTATCAACTCATAGAATAATTACATCGGGTTACAAACTGGAAGATAATTATATAACATTGAGAATCATAGTATAGGCAAGTTGACACATATTCAAAACCCAAATATGGCTTGTGTCTGAGTTGATTCTGACTCAGACTGACTCTAGAGGACAGGGTAGAACTGCCTCTGTGAGTTTCTGGAACCATAACTCTTTGTGAGGCTTGAAAGCCTCAGCTTTCTCTTGCCCAATAGCTGGTGGTTTTGAACTCTCAACCTTGGGGTTGGCAGCCAATGAACACCAGGGCTGTTTCGTCACATGTTGAGGGGAACACAATTCAAATCCATAACGCAAGGCTATGAGGACACTGTTTCTTAACTACCATAGTAGGGATAGCTAGCCCTCCATGGTTCACTTAGCAGAGTCCTCAGAGATGCCACATTTTAATGTAAGTCTATACCTTATTCACAATAAAGGGTCCATGGTGGTGTAAAGGTTCCATGCTGGGTTGTGATCATGTGGTTGGCAGTTTGAAACCACTGGGAACTCGGAGGGTGAAAGACTGGGGTTTCTACTCCTGTAAATAGCTCCAGTTTCAGAAACTCATAGGGTGTGGGAAGTGGGCAGATATCACTAAAAGGTAGCATGTTCTTGGTGGCAGTGAGTTTAATTCACAGTAAAACTTTCTTTTTGGAAAGAAATGCCAAATTTCAGGAGTTGCCGTGGGGTTGAATTCACCCCAGAATAAAGACTACTCTGCACCTGACGCAGGAATATTTCAAAGCAAGCCTTGGAATGATTAAACAGATTCTACGCTATTTCATGTAATATCAGAACAAAACCTAACAATTTTTAATGGGCTACAGCAAAATTTCTCACCCTAACAGTCTCAACTTCATAATGTCTTTACATCAAAAATCAAATGATCAGATAAGCAAAGAAGAGGAAAACGTGAAATGTCCTATTTGATCTGGACTGGGCTGGAATGTTTTCTCAACTTACAATTACTCTTTATAGAAAGCTCTTTCTTATACACACACAATTTTTTTTAAAAAAAACGAATGTTGACAAGAAAGAATGTCACTTTGAGGACCTAAGATGCTCTTGACAGTAACCATGGTATTTTCAATCCCCTCATACGCAGGCGAAAGTTGGACAGTGAATCAGGAAGACCAAAGGAGAAATGAAGTCTTTGAATTATGGTGCTCATGAAGAATATTGCTGGCACCATCAACCAGTAGAAGAACAAGCACATCGGTGTTGGTAGACGTACAGCCAGAATGCTCCTTGGAAGTGAGAATGGCAAGACTTCACCTCGTGACCTTAGACATGCTGTCCCTGGAGAAGGACATAGTGCTTGGTCAAGTGGAAGGGCAGTACAAAAGTGCCTGATGCACTTAGTGCAGCTAGGATGGATGACCTACAGAGAAAGAGTTGGGCACCATATGGGTCTTTATCTGCAGCACTACAGGAGGTTGTGACATTGTCCAAGCATCCAAGCAAACTAGAGGCTGACTGGCTGAGAGGCCATGGACCAGAAAGAGGCGTATCTGGGAGGAGGCACTTCTGACCTAAGAAATATTGTATCTTGAACACTTTTAATCCTAAGTTAAGACCTGTTAACTATCCTAAAAAATAACATGACTGTAAATATTGTTTGGTGTGGCCGCTGAATTTCATTACAGAGCCCAACAGAGACTTAGAGGGTACCGTGGGAAGGATGGTTAGTGTCACAATTGGTCAAGAAGTTCAGAGCATGGAAGCAAGTCTAATCTCCACCTCATAGGAATTGGCTTGGTGCTGATACTGAATCTGATTCTCTGTTTCCCTTGGGCAGTCAGAGGAGGGTGACTTTGGCCCCCATGCCTTTCTCCCACTAGTGACAACATCCTACCAAGTGTCAGAATGGGAACATGTTCACATAGGAGTGAACGAGACTGGCAGCAGACTCATTGTCAGAAATCAAGCATGCCAGAAAACAATGGAACATCTTGAGAGTGCTGAAATAAGTAAACAAAAACGACTGTCAAGGAAGGATTACATACCCACTAAAAATATCTCCTATAAAAGAAGGAAAAATAGAGATTTTTAGGATAAACAAAAGCCGAGGACATTTTTCATTTAAAAAATGTAAAAGAAAAGGAGTTCTCTAGGCAAGGGGACAATAATGCAGGTGGAACTTTGGATCTATGCATAAGGAAGACTGTCAGAAATGGAAAATACATAGGTCAGTGTAAAATATATTTTTGCCTCATTTTTAAATTCTTTGAACTATTTGACGACATAAGTAAAAAATAACAGCAAAGTGTGTGGCATTTGTAAAACTTAAAATTAGTTTTTATGATAATAACAAAAGTTTATGGAATTGGGAGTATTTGGACAGAAGAATCATATACTATACATGAAGTTGCAATCGAATCAACTTCAGTTCCTGGCAATCCCATTCATATTCGGGTAGAACTGCATTGTTTGGAGTTTTAATAGCCACTTTTATTGGCAGCACATCCCCAGACCTTCTGAGTGAGTGAAGTCCAGCCTTCAACATTTTGGTTGAAGCTGAGTGGAAGTAGCTGAGTGCATTCACTATTAGTACTGCTCAGCAATTCTTAATTGGAAGTAGACAAATTTAAGACAAATACTAAGAATACCAGAATACCACAAAAATAAAAAGAGAAATATTGCTAATAAGTCACAGGCAGAGCTAAGATGAACTCCTAAAAATTATCATCAATCCCAAGGTGTTATGAAGATTCCTGGTGACACAGTGGGGTTAACCAGCTTTTCATGGTGCTATGACCCCTGTGGACAGCTTTTTCAATTTTCTCTTCATTTTCGGAAATCGATCAAAATGTTGGCTACAGATTTCATAAGAGACCCTCCCAAACCACTGCTGATATCTTAGTACATGTCACCTATTGTCTCCCTGTATTCAAGGAGCTATGGAAACACACACATGCATACACACGCATGTGCGCACACACTCATGTGCCTCAAGCTTCATTGGAAGAAGATATGCCAGCTACATGTCACAAACATATGCGTGCATGAGTGCAGTGATGATATAAATTTTTTTAAAGGTATCAAATTTATAGAATCTATTTTCATTACATTTTTAAAAATCAATACATGATTATGACTAACAATGAACTTACATTACATAAAACCCTTCTCCTTAGTAATTATTCAATTTTCACATGCATACTGGCACTGGGAAATATCATGGCTTGGGCCAGTTGCATCTTTGTCTTTGAAGTGAAATCCCTGCTCTTCAGCACTGTGAGCAGATTTGTCCATCTGCGTGTCCAAACAAAAGGAAATCCTTGAGGACTTCGATCTTTTCACTGGTCATCTTGATGTTGTCTATTGATTCCGTTGTGAAGATTTTAGTACTTTTATGGAACTGAGTTACTAGCTTTAAGGTTAAGAACCAGGTTTCAGGAGATATCTAGGTCAACTGGTATATCACAGTCCATATATAAAGAGTTATAACCTCTATTGAGACCTGAAGTCCTTGATCTTTGTCAGCAAACACTTTATGTTTTCCTCACTTTTACCCAGCAGTGTTGTGTTACCCACTTATTGTAAGTCTTTATAGGCCTTCCTCTAATTTTGTTGAGACTGCATTTCTAAAATGTCCAGGATTGGTTTTAACACGCAAAAAACAGCATTCTTTGATGGTTATCAGGATGACAGAGGGAGGACGTGATGATCATTTACTGGAAAAAGACCCATGTTAAATCTGGTGAAAGAAAAGTCAAGACATAATATATGGAAAGTCTGCACAATGTGACCAAGGTGAATGAAGACACTGAGAGGTGCACGAGACTGAAGGACAACTACAGTAAATGCTATCATCTATTCAACTGTGCAACCACAGTAACAGGACCCCCAAATCTGTGAGTGGTTATATAGGTACATATGCAAGCATATCTAACTGTAGGAAGAAATAAGAAAGTCCATAACACATATGTAGACATAGTGGTAGACATTTCTATAGATACTTGTGGATGTCCTCCATATATATTCATGTGTCTTAGAGAGCCCATAAGGGACACAGAGGAAAGCTTCTCAGACATATCTCAACACTCCATGGATCTGAGTCACTAGGTTTTAAGTCTTGGAACCATAGTTTCAGGGGATATCTAGGTCATATGGTATGACACAGTTCATATCTAAAGAGACTATTCCACATCCTAGATTGGTGAGTAGTAGGCTACCCAGGCAGTGGTTCAAACCCACCAGCCTCAGTCGCTCCTTGGGAGAATGATGAGGCAGTTTGCTTCCATTAAAAAATTAGTTTCTTGGGCTGAGCCCTGGTGGCATAAATGGTTGAGTGCAGGACTGCGGCCTGCAGGCTTGGCGGTTCAAATCCAGCGGCGCCTCTCAGGAACAGCACTGGGTAGCGCCCATGACCACCAGAGGCAGTGATGCACCACCCCCCCCCCCAAAAAAAAAATTGGTTCTTGGAAATACAAAGGGGTATTTCTGCTGTGCCACAGAGAATCACTATGAATCAGAACCAACTTGATAACAAAGAGCTTGGTAGGCTTTTTGGCTCTTTTTAAGCTTGATAAATATTATCTGGAGCTTTAAAAATGTGTAGGCTATCCAGGATACAACTAACAGTCTCTTCCCATGTGGGAATTGATTGAAGGAAATTAAAGGTTTAAAGAAGCATTTAGTTCACAGGACTAGTGACAAACATAAATCACAGCTTCTTCTAGCCTCAGCCGAGAGGAACTAGATGATATTTGGCTACCTGCGGCCTGCTCTAACCAGGGACACCATAGAAGGTCCGGGTTAGTTAGGATGGTAGGAAAATGTAGACCCAAACTCAAATTCATAAAACAAAAGAAAGCCAATAAAAGCAGATTTATTGTTCTGATAGAGATTGCAGGACCCTGACGTTATTCCTGGAGCTCACCCTTCAGTCAAACAATGAAGATCTAAAGGAGCAATAAAATCTATGAGGAATAGGCTCTTTGGAAGAATTAACTACATAATATCAAATAAGAAACATGAACCCCAAACAAGTATAAGGGTGGTATGAACAGCAAAAATAGAGTGGCACAAGAAATGAAGAAGGTAGGGAGGAAACGGCGAAACACATTGTGGAAATAAGAACCAATATTCTGGTACAAGTTGTGTACAACTCTTAAATAGGAAACTAATTTGCTGTGTAAACTTGGTTGGGCCAGAAGTCTCAGTGGTTCAACAATAAAGACCAACACATTCTCTGTGATGTGATCTCGTCAAGTGTGGGGACTACTTCCAATACAAGTGGACACCGTGGAGAAGCTTGTTTGCCTTCTGCAAAGTCTGATTCCTGCATCGGGCTCATTGATCTCTGTTTTTTTCAACTTGAGCCACAGCCCTCTGTATTACTTGTCCATCCTGGGAGTTGTCAGAAGCCTGCAATCTAACTGATGACCTTGGATTTATTCGCCTTTGCAACCGCAAGTCTACCATCTTGCCACTGATGTTGGGGTCATCAATCTCTATACCTTTGTGAGTCAGGAGAATCCTCCATCCAACCAATACATTTGGAGCCTTCCCCTTCATTAACTGTGTGATTAATTTCCTTTTTCTCTATCTATCTATCTATCTATCTATCTATCTATCTATCTATCTATCTATCTAACTATCTATCTATCTATCTATCTATCTTCTATCATAAGATTCACTGGTCTTGCTTCTGTAGGTAACCCAACCTTAGAAAATATTTAGGTATGTCTCTGTGACTTGTGGATGGCAACAAACAAGTTCTTTTAGTAATACGCATGTCTTCTTCGTGTTAAAGAGTCCTTTTTAAGAGGCCCAATAAAAACAGTGGCTTTTAAGAGAATCTGATAGGCAGAGATATCACCTCAGAAAGTTATGGTGAATGTTTGGGGGGAATTCTCAAAGAGCAACCTTGATAGATTCTCTCAAAGGATACGGGAAAATCATTGTGGTTTATTTGGAATAAGTTTTAAGAAAATTGAAAAAGGTGAAAAAAAAAAGACCAGGAAAGATGCAGTGCTACGTCTTAGAAAGTAGCAAACACCTTCTAACATAATTTTCATTGGGAAACTTTACCACATCCACTCTATGGACCCGATCTTGCTTCTTGAGACTTCTCTTTGCTCCCCAAGCCCTAAGAACATTTCCAAGGAACCAAGTTTCCATACATTGAGGGTGCCTGAATTGCTGTTTTGATGTGCAGATAGACACATGAAGAATTCTTCAGGGAGGGGTTAGAGAAATGGAAGCACATAGGCTTTAGAAATGTATCGAACTAGATGGAAGATGTGCTGATCAATATTCGCTTCAAATTCAAATCTTTGCTTAATACAGGTTTCCATGATTTTTTGCAGGAATATTTTTGAATGTCCTTTGTATTTTAGGTGGAATTGAGGAGCCCTAGAGATTCGATAGAAGATGAATGTCACGTTAGGAACATGAGCATCATATAAGTTCAAAATATTAATTTCTCCATTGCATTCTTCTAAATAAGAAGCTCCTCACTCAAACTGGCTTGGCACGGGATGGGCTGTGGGAACGACCTCGTCATCATTGGCAATGATAGAACTGTCTTGGACACAACACGTCTTACATAGGCCTGAGAGGGTAAGATGATGTGACGAAGGTTTACTAATGGAAACCGCTCCTACTGCCAAGTTGAGTGAAGGAACAGGCATCTGGTCAACAAAACAATGGAAAGATCAATGCTCATCATTTGAAAAGTCCAAATCCATGGTCTATCATGAATGTGATGGGCCAACATTAGCAAGTAGCCAAATCAGTGAGCATCTGCCATTATCATGCACCAAATCGACTTCTCAAGGAACAGAGACCCAGATTTGACCATGACTAAGAAGAATTAGTGATGCCATTAGGAGAATTAAATCAGGTGGTCATCTAATTGTGCTGCTTCCATCAACCTAAATACTTTGGTAATGACTTTCTTACTTTATTTTTTGACTTCTATTTAATATCACTCCCCCCAAAAAGATTAAAACCACTGCATTTTTCAATCCCCATGCTCTTCCATAGGCAGAGTCATATGGTAATCTGATCCCTCCTTACAATTTTCCAATTTACATCATCCTTCTAGCTTTCTAAATGACCCTGTGCTCAACTTCAGAGCATTTGATTTTGACTTCCCTCTTACCAAACCCAAAGGACCCACCATCTCTCTTCAGATTCAACTTGTAACCAATACATTGTTGAAAGCTAACATATCTGTTCAGTGCTTCACTGAGATGCCACATGCCCGAGTCATGTGAGTCTTTGGCTGGATCAAGGGGACCTATTTGCCATGAGACAAATGCAACTGCCTGGAAGAACAAAAGCATGTAGAGCTTCGTAAATTTTATGATTCTGGGACTCAATAAAATGTTATCAGGAAGAATAGGCAGCAGGGCCAAGTGACCAAGAACAGGACAAAACACAACAGAGAAACTAAACTAGAGAGATCTGGTACTAGAGATATCAAATATAGACTTGAAATAACTACATCAAGCATATACATAAAGACTGAAAAGTTTCATCCAAGAACAGAACACAATAATCAAATTGAAACTACAGAAATGAAATCCATAATAGCTAAAATTAATAATTCAATAGATGGGTTTAGCAGTAGATTGAGAATTAGTAAAATGACAAAACAATTAGTAAAAGACCAAAATCTAATCATGGATACAGTAAGTGATGGGAAATACAGAAAAGAACCTGAGGGGCACATGGGTCACAATGTAAAAGTCTAAATTATATGTCATGAAAGAACCAAGTATAGAAAGAAGAAAGAGATTGGAAGCAATCTAGGAAGAAATATTGACTGAGAAATTTCCAAAACTGACAAGAACATCTAACTTCTCTTTGAGAGTTAGACAGAATAAATGTAAAGAGAGCCACATTTAGTCACATTCTAATAAAATTCCTAAAATCAAAGACAAAATAGTTCAAGAGCCAGAGGAAGGAAGATACATTACTTTTAAAGACAATTCAGTAATGCTAACATTTGACTTCTCAAGAGAGGTCATAAAGGCTGGAGGATAACAGAGTGATATAATTTAAAGTGCTGAAAGGAAACTGGAGCTAAAAATTATTTGCCTAGTGAAAATATCCTTCAAAAATGAAAGTGAAACAAAACTATTTTTAGACAAAACAACTGAGAAAACTCATGCCAGTAGACCCTGACTAAATAAGAAAGCTTTTGAGGCAAAAGGAAAAGGATCCTCAATAGAAGTTCATGAATGCAAGAAGGAATGAAGAGCCCTGGAAAGGGAATGAATTTGAACTACTCAACATAGTAAGAATTACCTCTTGAAATGCTGAAAGCATATGCAAAATTGAAATATATAACAACAATAGCATAAGACAAGGTAAATGTGCATGGATTTAAAAAAATTAAGGTTTTTTCATATAGGAGTTAGAAGAATAACTTAAGATATACTTTAATAATTTTTAGGATAACTCTGAACAGAATAATAAAGTAACGTAATCAAAAAATTAATAGAATACCTAGGCAGTTTTCCATAAAGAATATTCCGGGCCAAGATGACTTTACAAGTGAATACTTGCAAATATTTAAAGATGAAACAACACCAATTTCACATAAATTCTTCGAATAATTAGAAAAGACAAGGAATATTTCCCATCCAGCTTTTTATAGTTAGCATGCCTTCCATTAAATAAAAGCCAAGGAAGCTTAAAAGAATGGAAAATTACAGTTCAATTCATCTCATAAACATAGATATAAAAGTCCCAAGCCAAACATTAGAAAATCAATATCAGTATACATAAAAAGATAATACATCACAACAAGTTGGGCTCATTCCAGGATATATGGTTGGTTTAATTTTGAAAATCAATCAATGTAATTCACCACATAAATAGAAAAAAAAGCTAAACATTATACAATCATGCTAATAGAGATTTAAAAGCACTTAATCACTCGTGGTTAAAATCCTCAGCATACATGAGTTAAAAGCTGTGAAAGTCGATTTTCTAAAAGTGACCATACCAGTATTTTTTTCTCATGCGCTTTCAGAATTTGTAGGACTCTGTGATTGTCTTCTTCAATGAAATTCAATGAAGTGATATTGTATGGCTTTTGCCTGTAGGTTGTACATGATGGCATAGCTTCTGCTTGACTCACATGTGACTTATCCTTGGAACACAGTCACCATGCTGCTTTTTAGGTACCTTCAGGTCAGTTCTGACTCACAGGCACCCTAAATACAACAGAATGACATACTGCCCAGGGCTGTGCCATTGTCCTGACCATGGTTCTTCCTTTCAAGCCCATTGTTGGAGCCATTATGTTGACCTATGTTCTCAAGGATCTTCTTTTATGCTGCCCCTCCATTTTACCAAACATGATGCTATTTTCCAGACACTGACCTCTCCTGACAACATGTCCAAAGTACAGGAATGAAGTCCTGCCATACTTGCTCCTAAGGAGTATTCTGACTTTACTTCTTCCAAGACAGAGTTGTTTGTTCTTTTGGCTGTTAATTGAAATGCATTGATTCTTCTTCAGTGGTCCTTATTCAATGTCCAACTTTCACAGACTTATCTGTGGTGGCTTGCGTGTGGTTGTGATGCTAGAAGCTAGGTCACTGGTATTTAAAATACTCGCAGGTTCCTCCAAAGCGAACAGATTTCAGCAGGGTTTGTAGACTAAGGACAGACTCAAAAGAAAGAATAGGGTGTCCACTGTGGAGGAATTAGCCACTGACATGCACTATGAGGAAACCTAAGTAGTCTACTTAGAGGGACTGTATAGAGAGGAGCTGAGACCCTTAGGCAACAGGAAGAGACCACTAGATGGATGGGGGATCACGCTATCGAATGATTCCATCTCCTACCCTTGAAATCTGTGACACTCTACACACACTATGAAGGAGAGGCAAGTTTTCCTTAATGTTCCTTATCTAAACTCCTGATCCACCAAAATCTGTTAGCTCAATAGATGGTTATTTTTCTGCCAGTAGGTTTCTGGAGAAGCTTTACAATACTTGTGTATCCAATAATTATGCAGATGCAGGAACAAATTTCCTCAATATGACAGATAGTCTCAATGAACGCCTGACAGTGGATACCATACATAACGGTGCATACAGAAAGCTTTCCCTCTGAGTGAGACGGTATACCCACTACCACTGTTTCTACAATACCACACATTGTGCAGGCAATCTTAGCTAATTCAATAAGGTAAGGCAAATACCTAAGTGGCATAAGATCCAAAACATAAAAAATAGTAGTCAATTTTTGCATATAACATCCAAAATAAACACTTAGAATAAGTTATCCTTTGTATGTTTGCAAATACATAAATCATAAAAATAAATCACAAGAAGACAAATACAAGATTCAATTAATAGGAAATGCTTAGAATATAGGTCAGAGTCCAACACAACTAACAGAACTGGTTTCACTGAATTGTACAAGACAAAAACGTTGAATTGAGAAATGCTGTGCTTGCAATTTTATCCTCCTTAAAAAAAAAAAGTTCACCAAGCAAGAAAACATATACTGGATATGCTAATAAAAAAGTTTCTGTTTCTGAGTTCACAAAAGAATGCTGAAGTAGTATGCACAAGAGGAAAGACATGTCTTCAGGATTTCTTGGAAGAAAATGCCATTGAAGGAACAGTAAAAACAAATACAAGTGAAGCAATATTCCATATAAATGAAAAGAAATGAACAGGACATTTTTTATAAAAGACCCTTTCATTGGTAAGAAATGAGCTCCATAAATTATTGCTTTAAAATAATCAATGAGCAATTTTTGGGGTGTGCTTACCTGTATTTTTTAAGAAGCCCTCCTCATGCCCCAGATTTACTGAGTGAAATTCGGGAAGATCTAATAAATGGAAGGCTATGCTGTGAGGATGAATGGTGGACTGCAGGATTTAATATTGTCAGAATGTTAATTATCCTTAAATTAATCTAAAAATCAATGAAAATCCCAATAACATTTTCAGTTTGTTTCTTTGAAAAATTTATGAAATGGTGTTAAAATATGTGCAGAAATGCAAAGTCTTAAGCAGGGAAAAGACAGTCTTAAGAGGAACAAAGTTGGCAGAATTGCAAAGATATATAAAGAGACATTCATCAAAACAGAGTCGGATGGGTGCAGTTGACAAATATTAAACGGACTCAGGAGTCCTTACTTTTGATTGACCACATTAGGTCATTTGCCACTAAATTGCCCTCACAAAGCAAGGGGAAGGGGGAGAGATAATCTTTTCAGCAAATGGTGCTGGGTCAATGAGATGTCTCAATGGAAGAAGGAAACTTAACTTCTACTTCATGTCACACACAAAGAAATCCATTATGAATGAATTATACACTTCCATGTAAAAGGCAAACCAATACAACTTCACAAAGATAACAGTGGAGAATATATTTATGATGTTGAGGTAGGTGATGATTTCTTAAGCACTATCATGAAAAATATTGGTATGTTGCACTTCATCACAATTAAAAATATCTCATCAAAATCTATTATCCAAGAGAAGAGAAGGAAAGCCCTAAATGGAAGGAGGCACTTGCAATATTCTTAAAACATATATCGGACATAGAATAAAGTTTCTCAAATCAGTGTTAAAAACATGGACAGTACAATGAGAAAGGAAGAAAGACTTGCACAGATGCATGAAAAGGTGCTCAGCATCATAATTCCTTAGGAAAATACCAAGGCAAGCCAGAATGAATTACCATTCCACTCACTCATAATGGCTAAAAGCAACCAACCAAGTCAATTAACTGACTAGCAGAGCCATTGACACCATCAAATGGGTGAGAATATGGAGGAGCTGGAAGTCTCATACAGTGCTAAAGGACAGAAAAATGGTCAAAATTTATGTTGACAAAGAACTTAACCTGCTAAGAACCACTGGTGGTGTCGTGGGTTGTTTGTTGGGCTGGGAACTACACGATCAGTAGTCTAAAACCACTGCAGAGCAGGAGAAAGAAGATGCTCTCTACTCCTGTAAAGATGCCCTGCAAGGATTCTTTGAGTCAGGATGAACGTGATGGCAGTGAGTTGAGTTTCTACAGTTGAATGGGCACAGAGTTGGACTCTATTAAATAAATAGCCAAAAGAAATTCACAGATATATGTACCAATTGGTATGTATAAGAAAGAGATATTATGTGATATACGGGAATCCGAGAACCCTTAATTGTGTTTATTAGGAAACCAAATGTATAGAGTGTAGTTCAAAATTAGAAAAGCCATGTGATAGAGTTGCATTCTTTCATCTAACTTGATATGTGTAATAACTAAAAGGCTAGCTTAGAAGAAGAAGAAGAAGAAGAAGAAGAAGAAGAAGAAGAAGAAGAAGAAGAAGAAGAAGAAGACGGCAGCATTAGGGCTCAAGGAAGACTTTTGAGAGACACAAAGGATCTCTTCAAGAAAAAAGATAGACCCATCGTTTCTTAAAGGAAGACTCTTGAAAGAAGACAACTTGATATATGCAGATGACATAATCTTTGAATTCTTAATCCTTTTATCTGCATGGAAGGTGGAAGAACAGACTCTTGGGAATTGTGGTATTGGATACAGCACGGATTGCCAGAAGACTAAAAGAGTCTTACGAGTAGTACTGCATCTCATTTCTTTGGATAAGTCCTCAGGTGGGGACTGTAGCTGGAAAAAGTCATCATGCTTGCTTGATACAAAAGAGGGTCAGACAAAAAGCCCAAGACCCTCAATGAGACAGAATGACACAATGCAGCACTGACTGAAGTGAAACAAGTTGTGAGGAGAACACACAACCAGTCACTGGTCTATTCTGTCATACATTGAATTGCTATGACCTGAAGCCTGTTTAACAGTACTGATCAATAAAAAAACATTTATACCATGGAATATTATACAACAAATAAAAATCAAATGCAGCTATCTACCCCAGTGGAAATATCTCTTAGACAAAAAAAATAATATGCATATGAGTATTCACACAAATTTATATAAATTAACAGGGAAACTTAATCTATAACACAAATTCAATGGTTACCTTTAAGGGTTTGGTAGCTTCCAGGATGGTCCAACCTAAACACTGGTTATCTCAACACGCCCAGGGACATCTTGGAAGAAAGTTCAAGCAATCTGTTTTTGTATCCCTAGGGGGTATGGTTCTACTCTAAAATATGAGCAGTTGCTATAATTTGGAAATGATTCAAATGACAATAAGTTAGGGGTCTGGTTGGTGTAAGTAGCTTGGCATTGATTGGTTTTTAGTTGGCAATTTGAATTCACCCAGTTGCTTTGCTTATATGAAGACTAGTAGTTACAGTCTGCAACACATCATGAGGGCAACATAAAGACAATGAGTTTGGTGGGTTGGTTGTTTTTCTTTAGAGATTGGCAATGACTTGAGGGGAGTGGCATAGAAAATTTTTCAAGTATTGATGGCAATCCATATCTTCCTCTGAAAAGTGATTTTTGTTTTATAAAATTTACTAACAGTTGTATAATTTCAAAATATGTATGTTATATTTTATAGCTTAAAAAAAGAAAAAGAAGGGCTGAGCCCCGGTGGTGTAGTGGTTGTGCGTGGGACTGCGGCCCACTGGGTTGGAGGTTCAATTCCAGCTCCCAGGAGCAAAGACTGGGCTTCCTACTCCCACCACCAGAGGGCAGTGATGCCTAAAAAATATTTAAAAAGAAGAAAAGAAAAAGAAGTAGTGGCCAAGATTGTTGAGGAAAATAATGATTTCTTTCTCATTCTGATATAGACCTGCATGTCAATTTTTTCCCCAAGGCCTCAGTAGTAAGGTCTTTGGAAGTATCATGAGTAGATTTCCATGTTACTCACTATATACACAATGCCTGACAATTTTGGTATTGGGAAAACACTGAGAATTTAGGAAGATGTTCCCTTTTATAGGTCAGTATTAGAAGATAGGCATTTACTCCTGAGTTTATTTATTATTCTATTTAATTTGAGGAACTTCCCTAGTGGCAAATGATTCAGTGCTCAGTTGCTAAAGCAACCCAGTAACCCAACCTAGCTGTTAGGGGCAATTCTATTCTATCCTATAGGGTTGCTGAACCAATGTATGGAAATGTGTTCCATTATTTCAGGCTAGTTACTTAGAGTGGTAAAAGATAAGAAAAAGAAATTATAGGAAACATCAGAATCTAAACAAGAAGAAGATAAATAATTCATTTTTTACAATTAGCAGAACCAATTCCCATTGTTTATGTAGTGTTTAGTTACATAAAGACTTAATCTATGCAAGTCAATAATCCATGCATTGTTCTTTGTGGTTAGACTACACTTGTTCAGTCTCACTTTCGTAAATATGTTTTAAATACATCACCATAGGCTAAATCAATGGCACTGTAAACAGAAGGACCTTATGCTTCAGAGATAAGATTATAAAATTCTCTACCATAAATTAAATTAGCTGTCTAAAAAAATTAACCAGAGGCCAACAGAAACATGGATTTAGGAATGGATTTTGGGCTTACACTTAATCCTAGCTCCAATCAAAGAATAACTAGTTCTTAAGACATGACTCTGTTCTAGCTGTGTATTCATGAAGGAAACACTGAAGATATGGCTGCTACAGCATGGTGTAGTGAAGAAATTGAATGGTGCCCGGCTATAAGAAAGAATACCATCTGGGGTCCTTGCTTTCAAACAGGTAGCCATCTGTGGTAGTTACATAATCTGGGGTCAATTTGAGAGGATTAAGGGTGAAAGTGTGGAGTCTGGCCTGTCAATCAAGATATAACCAATGAGGCCTCTGTGTGGACAGGACCTTCTCCTGAGAATTCCGGAGAAGGTCCTATTATTTCTCCTTGGAGGCAGGAGATATCTTCTCTCTCTGCTCACTCCTTGGGAGACCTTGCTGCTGACAAAACATATGGAACTACCGAGTGCCCTGGAGAAGCCACATGGACCTACTCTGATGTAACCAGACCTCAGAAGCTGGAGAAGACATGTAGAGACCCCTGCCAGCACTGAGATGCTTCTGCCGTCACTGGATCCACAAGAGTTCCAACTCACTGGCCTGTGATTCTTTTGCATTCGGCGTCATTATCTGTATTTCATGAGTCTGAAGAGGACTTTATAGAATTGGTATTGAATATATGGGCTCATATTGGACTTATGGGCTTAGACTGAACTGGATTGGGATGCTTTCTTAATATACAATTACCCTTAATATAGAACTCTGTCCTATACACATATGAGTTTCTATGGATCTGTTTCTCTAGTCTACCATCTAAATAAGATGTTCATTCAGCCCACATGGAGTGTAATCCAAGGAGTGTAAATGATATAATCAAAACCTTTAAAAGAAATGGCATCAGAGCTTAAACTGTGAATAAGGCTATGGATGATAGTTGAAACTCAAAATAAATTTGCAGGATCCACACTGGGATTGAGCCTCTGATGATTTCCCTCTGACCATAATTAAGGGATGGGAATAGCCTGGTTATCAGACCAAGAGTATTCTAGAGATTTTTATAGATTAAAACATAAATCTAACTTGAATGGTTAAAACCTTGACATTTGATCTCCTTTTTTATATAATTTGATATGTTTTTAAATATATATTTTTTTCAAATTGTATTCCTATTTTATTTTGTTATTGTAGGTCGTGTTCTTGACTCTTTGTTGTGTATTTTTTCTATTTTTTTTTTGGTATAAGAAGAACCCAGGTTTGGCGAATCTTTAGAGACATTAACTAGAATAAGGGTTCCTGGGGAGTGTGGCAGGAAAGGTGGGAGAATGTTGGGAGATTGATATCAAGGAGTTCAAGAAGGAAGAAAAAATATTGTGGCAGCACATGTACATCCCTGCCTGGTATGTCTGAGCTGTTGAAGGTATGATGTCTGGATTAGGTCCTACTAAAATGTCTGAAAATAAATGGGCAGAGTACATGATTAGACACTACAGCACAGGAGACATTCGAGAGAGGACCAAGCATATGAAGAAATGTTTTCAATTATTAGCCATTTAATAGATGCAGATCAAAACATCAAAAGCTAACACACACACACACACATAGACACACACACGCACACCCTTGTAACAATAGTAAAGTTATACAAACAGGAAAAATCAAATGCTGGTGAGGGCACAGAGAGATTGGAACCCTCCTAGACTGTAAGTGAAATTTTAAAATCATGCCATCACTGTGGAAGAAATATAGCCCTGCTTTGAAAATTGGGACTAGAAATACCATTGGATCCAGCAATCCCTTTAGTTGGTATAAAATAAGAGCCTTGACATAAATAGTTATATGCATACCAGGTTCAATACTATTCACAATATAGCAAAAATATGGAAACAATCTAAAAGTCCCTCAATGGAAGCATGGATAAAAAGTTCTGAAACACAATGGGATGCTACCGAGCGTCAAAGCACAAGGATGAAGCTGTGAGACATTTCATGACATGCATGAGCTTAGAGGACATAATGCTGAGTGAAATTAATGAATAGCAAAAGGACAAATATTGTATGAGAGCACTATTTTAAGAAGTCAAGAAAATGTTTTCACAGCAAAAGAAACATGCCCTGATGGTTGGCAAGGGTGGCTAGAGGGCAGACAGATAGCTTGGGTGAAGGGGTAGGGGCATAGAGTAAGTGGGAGGTGAGCAAAAACTGATGGAGGCAAGAGGGCACAGTGGGAAGTTTTTAGTCTTTAAAGATAACAGTGAAAAAAAAACCCTGATATATATAATCCTGAAATACAGGAGTTCTAGGAGCGAATGCTCAGATAGACATGCAGGATAAATAGGAGGGAGAGTTGGTGTGTACCCACAAATAGGTTTGACTGGGGCTATTTTTATGTGTGCATTTATTTTTGCTGCAAATCCCCAGGAATGGGGTGGAACATACATGGGGCCAAAATTTGAAAACACCTCTCAACACTTTTATTGGCACATGAATTTACAAATCATACAATTCAAGAGTTCCACTGTTCCATCATACTAGGGGACATTGTATAGTCACCACCATGCCAATCTTAGAGCATACTCCACGGTTAAATCCTCTTTAAAATTAGTTGTGTAATCACAATCTGTTCTGGTGCTTCTAGTGCTCCCTCTCAACTCCCATAATCATTACTGAGTCCCCAAATCCTCCCTATCAAGCACCCCTTACCCCTGCATCCCCTAGGACCCCATGTATCATTCATTCTCATTATGTATTCACTACTGCTATGCTTCATAGCTGGGAAACTTTTTAGATGTACCCAAACACCTTGAGTGAATGAGTGAGTGGCCAGTCTAAGGGTTCAGGACTGCAGTCTTCGGAGGCACCAAGATCATTTGGCATAACAAATCACAGACAGTGGTCTACCTCCTACTTTGGTGTGTGGTCATTGATATCTTAAAAGCTTAAAAACCATCTGAAGGGCAATGATTGGTCTCTCCCCATCCCAAGGAAAGAAGACTGTTGAAAAAAAAAAGAATAATTAGTCTAATGAACTAATAGGCCATACAAACCATCAGTTTCCACAACCCTGACCCAGAAGAACTAGATGATGCCTGGTTCTCCCTACCAACTGCTCTCAGGAGCTACCTGATTAGAAAGCACTGGATCAAATGGGAGAAAAATGTGGAACAAAACTCAAAATATCAAGAGACCAGGCTTACTGGTCAGATCCAGACTGGCGGAATCCCTAAGAATAAAGTCCTTCATCACTTTTCAAGTCTAGGACCAAACTCCTCTCTGAGATAGAATAATCAGTCATTTAAGATCAAAGGGACAGCATTATCCAAACACAAAGTCTATGGGGTTGGGAAAAAGGGAAGAATGGACACAAGAAGCACAGGAAGGCGTGGGATAAGTGCTGGGGGCCTCAACGAGGGGATGGAAACAAAAGGTGTGTGAAGTGTTGAATGCGGAAGAGATGATCTCTGTCATCTTTCATATCATTCACAATAAAAAGTTTAAGATTGAGATTCAAAAGAGGAGAGTGGAGAAGGTGACTCATCAGATGTTCTCTGTAGTCTCAGAAGTCAAAGAACTCAGGCAGCTGATCTCATGGATCAGCACCCCTCTCTTGCATCCCCATTTCATTACAGGGCAATTGTTGCTATTGAACTAATAGTTTTCACTGGGTTCTTCTTCTTCTTCTTTGCTGGCTTCCTCAGCTTTATTTGGTAAAATAATCATTTCTGATTCTAACATTGAAAACATACCATATTTTTCAGACCATAAGATGTGCTTTCCCCCCACCCCCCAACAGTGGGGAACGGGAGAGGAGGGCGTATCTTATGGTTCAAAGGTGTGCTACCTCAGAACATTTGTTTATGATTCCATGTGCTTGCTTATTGTCAACTGCTGTTTGCATGCTGTGGATTGCTGTGTGTTCAGGGGAAGTCCCGCCTCCCGGAGTCTCAATGTCAGTCAGGTCACATGATTGGCACAGTGCATGCTGCTCCTCATTTGTTAATGAAAGTGATGATGGTTCTTGACACCACTGTTGAGTTTAAGCTCTTAAATATTACTGTGTTTTGCTTTATTTTAATAAATATTTTAGTATTCTAGTAAAAAAAAAGAAGAGAGAAGAGTGCAAAGCCTGGGCTAATTATCTACGTCCAGTGCTCTAGTGGACCCCCTCTCTAGAGCCAGAGGGACCTCAGTGTCTATGTACTAAAGAAACAAGAGCAAACGTTTCACATTCCTGAAGAAACAGCTTCATTGGCTCCATAGTTTAACCCCTGTTTTCCCTTCCTTACTCAGATTTCCTACTAAGTAATCACTAAATCTCAGGTTTAACCTGACAGGGAGGAGAGCAGAGAAGAAAGAGTAAGGCAGGCAGGAGTTGAATCAGAACTCAGAATGCAGATGAACCCTTTCCTTTCCTATCAGTGGGAGTAATCCTCTCCTGGCTGAACTAGAGAGTTCCCATACTCAGAAAGCCCAAAGAGAAGGCCATCTTTAAATGGCCAGATAACACATTGAATGACTCAGACATGCTGGCGTTCCTGGATGGTTAGCCTTTTCACTGATAACAGAAAGGTTTGGGAGTTTCTAACCTTCCCCAAGGAATAAATGTGTGGGAATCTACTTCCCCAAAATCCACCCCTCAAAACCCCCAGCGCAATTGTACTCTGACACACAAAACATGCCCTAGAGTGAGAATTGACTCCATAGCAACCCATTTTATTATAAATTCCACATCGACTCAGGTACCCTCTGGTTCCCATTTGATTGACAAGGACAGAGGTTCAGAGTGGTTACCTCCCTGGCTCAAGGTCACACAGAAGAAAGGTGGCTCTATCTGCCTTTCCCACCATCCCACCCCAGGTCTCCTCCATATCATGAGGCCAGCTCTCCACTCTGCTGGCCAGCCTTGTTTACAGCCAGGGTTAGGGGGAGGAAGGTATTTCTCCAGAACCCCCTGGTGGGCCCTAGATGCAGGCAGGTCTTCCTAGACTCGATTTTCTGCCTTATGGAGTCTCTAAATCCCTGATGGCTCGATGTAGCTCTCAGTGAACCCCTAGGGCCAGTCTCAGTTTGGCCCTGGCCTTTCAGTCAAAGGTCTGAAAAATCTGGCTGGAAATTTAAGACAGCCGAGAGCACAGTTGGCTCCCACTGAGTAAAGAGCGCCAGGCCTCAGATAAAGGTCCATTCATCTATAGGAGCTTCATGCTTGAAAGGCTCTGAGCGCTGGAAGAGAAATTGTGCTAACCAACATCACAATAAACAGAGAAAGCAGGCCTATAAAATCCCAGACAGGCAGCAAATGCGACTGGTGACATCAAGTCCCACCACTGCACTGAAAAGACCATTTCAGTTGTCCTGTGTGGGACTGCCTCAGACAGATGGGGTGGGACCAGCAGGGCAGAGACCCACCAACCCTGGCTCTGAACAGGGGCAGTCTCGACAGCTCCTGGAACAATTTAGGATGCTGAGACCAATAGAATTTGCTCAGCTAGTTCATGTGGAGCCGCTTTTGAATGTTGGAAGGCCCACTAGTACTCTTATTTCCAGGGAAGTGTTTGGGTTTCCCAGCTGTCCTGTGGCTCTAGGAGTGAAAAAACTGGCATGGCCTTCATCAAGAGCAAGTGCTGGCTGGCCCCAGCACTCAAGGACCAGTCTGTGGTCCAGTGAAGTGGTCAATCTTGAAAAGGCAGATGTGGAGCTAGGTTTGTAACCTAGCCACTAGCTAAACGAGTACCAGAGACAGAGGACTTTGACACACACTGCCACTTCAGTCTTCATAACAACCCTGTGATGGGGATACAGAGATTACTGTTCCTATTTGACAGGTGACGAGATGGAGGTTTGAATCTGTTTCTTAAGTTACCACATCACTTGCTGCCCTCTGCTACCTTCATCCATCCATCCATCCATCCATCCATCTATCCACCCATCCATCTGTGCAAGCATGAATACATACATGTATCCATCTATGAATTAATGCAGGCATGCATGTATCCATCCATTCATCCATCCATCATCTATCCATGCATACATCCTTCTATTCATCCATCCTTCTCCTAATAACCCAAAATTTATTTATTTATCCACCCACCCTTCTTATATGTAAGGAGTACATTATGCATCTCAAACTTTGTCTTAAGCTCTAAAGATTATCACAGGTTCACAAAATTATTTGGCCTATTGGCTCCTTTTCAGGAAAAGCAAAAAAAAAAAAATCTCCCTGGCTGATAAAAGTGTTTGCACTATAGCCCACCATGCAGGATAAAGTGGAGGCACCTGTTTTTGTGGCCCTCTTTCTCCTCCCTGAATGAGCTACAGTCTCAGAAATGCACAGGTCAGATCTCCCTGGACTTGTGGGGTTATGAGGCGTCTGAATCAACTCAATGACAAAACGTGAGTAGGCCATTAGCATACACCTCACAGTGTGCACTCCAAGGACAGTACCGTTCACCTAGGAAATACTGGTATAAACAAATAATCAGACAGACAGACAAATAAGACCCGTTTTTTGGCCTTGAAATATTTCATAGGATAACAGGAGTGGCCGAAATAAAATGAACAGCCTTTAAAAAAAAAACCGGAGATATTTTCTCTCTGTTTATAAACATAAGTGTAGAAGAGATAAATTGTAAAAAAAAAATAAAAAATTAAAACACAGGGAAGATCAAGAAAGAAGGAACTATTATGCCCCTCTACCCAAACCAAGCTTCTCATAGAATCCATTCTAATGGACTTCAGAAATTGAATAGGGAAAACATGGGGACAAAGCTAGGAGGGCCTCTACTCCGAGAGCAACCACACTTCATCACTGCAGTCTATTGCTCATAATCTGCTTCTGACCCAACCTCGTGTGACCTCTATGGTCTGTGAGGGTAGAGAGGCTTACAATTTCTCCAACTCAAAGTGCATTTCACATTCATTCCTTCCCTCATTCGTTTGATTAGTCTTTACTGAATGTCTCCTGTGAAGTAAGCAGTGGACACACTTCATGGAGGCAAACAAGTGACCTACTCTCATGGAGCTTGCCGTCTACTCAGCAGGGAGGGGAATGCTTTGGGCAAACACACGAATCAATCTTTCCTTATACGAGTAATCAATCTGAACAAGAACTGTATAGGAAAGTCTTTGAGTAGAGTGCAGAGAGGGAATTAGATGGGAGGCAGTAGAAAAAAATCAATGAGAAAATTACTTTTCCATGGAGACTAAAAGGGTGGACACTAGGATATAATTATTTATGGAAGGAAACAAGTCAAAATCTGTAAATGCCAACACACGTGTGCCATGGGTGCAACTGACATCTGTCATGACCCAAGCCTACTGCTGAGACCAAATGCATTTGAGGTGTTTTACTATAGGATCACAGGTTATGGTTTCTAAAAGCAACAGCTGCCTTGGGGAGAGTGGGCTGAGGGGCAAGGGGGAACTTTATTTTTCTGCTAATTCTGGGATGAGGCTTGAATGATGCCTAAGAACTCTTCTATTTCTTTGTTGTTGTTGTCATCATCATCCTCTTTTAGTACCTCTACTCAGGGCTTGTGCTTAGGAACATCAGCGCCAAATCCACTAACTCCAAGTTAGAGAGAGAAAGAGAACTTTCTTAGAAAGCTGACACCAGTAGGAAGACTGACAGCATTGATAGCGTCCCATTTGGAATCAGACTAAATAGAGATTCTATTCTTTTGAACTTTGGATTCACACTCCAGGGGAGTCACATACAGAGGTTTTATATTATCTCAGGTTTCAGGTTATCATGGGAAACAACTGTCGACCATGAGCAAACAGACAGAAGAAGGATACAATTCTTTTCATCTCAGACCTGCTTCAGGATGTCCCAGTTGGCTAACCAAAGAGTAGGAATGAACCTCTTGGTCACTACTAACCAAACCAATAAGACGGGAGTCCCAGGATTAGCTGGCCTTTCCAGGAGACATCTGAACCCACCCTGCTTGCTTTGGAGCAATGCAAGTTATAAAAATTGCACAAGGACTTGTGCAGGAGGGAATGGATTTATAGGAACGCCTAGTGTGAGTTAGGCTAAGTCTAGTAACTCCAGTAAATTCAACATCGTGGGTTGCATCTACCATCAAGTAGAAATGCATATGGGGTTTTTAAGGCTGTGAGACCTCTCTTCCCTTGCCTGCCTTCAAAGGCATCTCAGGTGGATTTGAACCATCCTCTATTCCTTGTGGGTCCTGCACTCTACATCCAGGGATTTAACTGTGGGTGGGAAGGAGAGACTCCTGTGAATTACTTGGTGAGTGGATGTAGGAGAGTCTAGGTTGAGACTGAGAACATTAAGACTAGAAAGACTATGGATGTGGAGAGGAAGCCCAGGAAATATTCTGCTTGGGACTGAAAGGTGAGTAGAGCAATGCAGGTTGGATATGAAAAGGAACAGAAAGATATCTGTGATAAAGAATCCTTGAATGGGAAATATGGTCAATGAGTCAAGAGGCCCCAAGTGATGTGATTATCATCAATAATTGTTGTCAACTATGGTTAAGCCAACCCCCAATTTATGATGCCCTAACGCAATCAGAAGGAAAAGCCCTCTTCCTGGACCATTCCCAGGTTCAGGTGCAGATCAGGCTGTTTCTTTTCTTTTTAAAAATATTTTTATTAGCATATAATTCCCCAATTCAACTGTTCAATCGTATTAAGAAGAATAGTGTAGTCATCACCACATGCAACCCCCAAACATGTTCTCCTTCCACTCACTGCTTCTACCTGCTCATGTCCCCCACCTCCCCTGCCATGCCCCTAGGTTATTACCAGCCCACTTATTGTCTCCACAGATGGACCCACCCCAGAATTCAGATGCAGAAAAGCATACAAAACACAAGCAACAACAACAAGAAGAAAACCCAAGGACAGAACACAACAGAGAAAAACAACAATAGAAAAGAAAACAGAAAACTTGAAATGCCGAAACACCACCAAAATGGATCAAAAGGGAGATGAAACAATAACTGTTACAGTTTCACCTGAATTCATCAGCCATAATCAAATTGACAATGTTTTCTGCCTGGGACCAAGAGAATAGTCAGAGAGGATTCCTTACACATTTAATGCCTGTGGGTCATCCTGCAAGGGCTTTCACTGTCATCCATACCCTTGTGGGAATCAGATATTCACAATTCAAGCTTGGGTATCGTTCCCTCCTTCAGATTTGGATTTTATAATTTACAATTCTTGAATCACACAGGCTGGTGGCTTCCTCCACATAGATTTAGTTGAATCCTTACTGCTAGTTTGAAGACAAGTGTCTTTGACCCCAGATTATGTTATTTCTGATAGCCAGGCACCATCTGGCTTCTTTACTATACTTTGCTATAGCACCCATATCTTAAGTGATTTCTTCATTATGGCATGTATTTATAAGGGCCAAATTATAAGAACTAATTGTTGTTAGAGGGGAGCTAGTGTGAAGTGTGATTCCCCAAATCCATCTCTATATTTATGGTTTATGTATGTCTCTGATTCACTTCAGAGACATCATTATCATTTTATGATAGAGAACATTATAAATCATTGCCCTGGAGCATAAGGTGACCCTACTGGGAGTGTCACTAATTTAGCCAATGGTATAGAATTTAAAATACTGTTGGTCAAAGGAACAGATTTTCACAGTCAAGTATGGGGATTAGTGACTAGCATAGACTAAATGCATTTACACCAAAAATGGAGGTTAGTGAAAGACAAAACTTGCAATAACACTCATTCAGAGAGGCAGAACCATGCCTACCAGACTAGCACATATCTTAAGAAAGCAAGTAGATATGTGGTAGTCCCAGGTCTTCACTCCATGGGACCTTTCAAAGCAAGAGATCTGCCAAACCAAAGTCTAAGGATGACCAAGTGATCAGGGCTTGACCCATGGAATTTTCATCGACTCCTTTTCAGATATAGATTGCCAATTCTTTCTTACTAGTCTGTCTCAGACTGTAAAGGCCAATGAATTCCAGGGGTGGTAGATTTGAATAAAGTTCATCTGCTGAGAATTGAACCTTCCTCCATGGGAGGTTCACACGTTACTTAGTTTCCCGGAAGCATTCCATGAATTTGGATGTTCAGTGACCAGAATGCTCTACGAATACCCTATTGTATCCAGAGTATGAATGAGTTCTGTTCCTAAGTCTGAACTGAGTTGAATCATCATATCCACGATCAGTTCGCCAAGTGTTTGTCTGGTATATTTTATAACTTTCTATGCATAAAAAGTTAAAGAAACACTTCTAAATGTGTGAACACATGCATAACATAACAGTGCAGTAATCCTGATTGTAATGTTTTCATTCACATACAAAGTGGCACCCATTTGTAATTACAGACAATTGCACAAGTGTGTCTCAAAGTTTTAATATAACAAAGGCTTATCGTGAGCATGTATGTGGTCAGAGCTGGCTGAGTGGACGTTATGAGGCACATGACAAGATAGCACACTTAGTGCCACTACCCAGAGGCAGCAACACACAATAGAGAAAGCTGTTTAGTCACTGACAAGCCCAGAACTTAACCTTTCTAAGACTCCAAAAGAAACGACAATAACCACTCTGGTTGTGGTGAAGATTTAGTCAGAATGAGACCACAAAATTGCCGAGAACAGGACCTGGCACACAACATGTTTTCAATCGACATTACTTTTATTTTCTTCCCAGCGAAACAAGTTAATAAGGCCTCACCCTCAGGTTCAGAATGATTCATCAGATGCATTGTATGCTGCCCAACATCCCAGAGCTGTTCCCAGGTTTTGAAGGTCATAGACGAGAGGGATGAACTCACAAAAGTGCGAATTGTGCGTTCCCCAGGACACAGCACTTTGGCAAATGAGAGGTCTTAACCAGCTGCCATTTTCAGAGGCTCAGCAGCAGGAGGCATAGGAAGGATTGGACAAGTGGAGAGAAGGAGAGACTCTGGGAGGCAGGGGACTCTGGCGAGTTGGGGGGTGGGGGGGGCTCAGATGTGGCTGGATGAGAGCACACTGCATACCCAGACAGCCCACGGTTAGAGGCTGGGGAGTGTGGGCTGCATGTGATTTAGAATCTGGGAGCTTGAGTTCTAGCTGGAGGGGCTTTGTGGGAGAACAGAGGGAGCATGAAGGAAGATCCTTTGCTGGCAGAGAACACATCGATTTTAAACAAAAAAAGAAGAAAGACTATTTTCCTGAGTCTGAGCTCAATATTGATAAGCTGTGTAAAGTACTGTGCCTCTTGATGAATGTTTCGCCATCCATAAAAAAATGAAAGGACTGTCTCATTCCCATCTTCTCAGAGCTCCCAAGGTGCCCTGCTTTCGCACCCAGACCACACTAGATAGACATACGAATAATGATCATATCACTGATATGAATACAAACATAAACACTTACTGATGCTACCAGTTACTGTCAAGTCAATTCAAACTTTGTGACCCGTTCTGTGTCAGAGCAGCACCTCGCCCCATCGAGTCTTCAGTGGCTGGCTTTTTGCACAGAGATTGCTGGGCCACTCACCCCACATGCCTTTGGGTGGGCTTGAATGGCCAACCTTTCAGTCAGGAGCTGAGTGTGCAGACGTTTGCACTACCCTAATGTGAACACAAATGAGAAGAGAAGCTCAGATATGAATATGAACACGTGGCCCTCCCTCCTCTAAACTCTGAGGGAAGAGAATTCTCAGTCCGTGTTCCTAGAGTCAACCATAGACCATCTTTCACTGGGCAAATGACCACGGAGATACTAATTTGGTATAAAAGACATCATAGCCTCAGACGAGAGCTCTTAGGACTTATCTGTCTGCAGCGACACCAGAGGCTTCCAAGAAATGGAGGGTATATGTTCTCATTCTTTTGTGCATATGCAAACGGGACCTCCGAAGATGAAAGAACTTGTCTCATTAGAGATGGCTGCATCCTCCCCAACTCACTTTCCTGTGCTGAGAGTCCCTGGGTGGTGCTATAAGCTAAGCACTAGGCTGCTAACTGAAAGGTGATTGGTTTGATCCCATCCAGGGAAAAGGCCTTTCTGAAAAAAGTCATGATGATCTGTTTAGGATAATTTCATCTAAAGGATTCTTAAGGCACACGGTTGTACTCTGATGCAGCTGGGGCCGTCATCCTAGAACAATAGGTGAGGGAATAGATGCCAGGTAGACTGAGGGACGGGGCATCCATCTCCCTGGTAGATGTGGGACTAGAAGTCAGATTCCAGACTGACAACCCAGTGTTAGCACCCATTGCATCATTTTTGTCTTAGAAAACAGAACTCAAAAGTAAGCACTCCTTAGATTGCCATGCAAAACCTAGAAGAGCCCTTCCTCTCTGAGTTCCATGGGGATGTGATGTAAGGCATCATGACTGCAGTTACTAACCTCAGCCCCGTGCTGGGCTCTAAAGCACACAGCCTAGTCTGTGCTCTCCAGGCTTCTCCGGCTAACTAGGACTGAGATATTTGCATATACAGTTTTATGCTGGGAGTTTCTTTAGGATAAGTGCCCAATGGGCTTTAACCAAGATGCACAGGGTATATTTAAAGGCAGGAATACCATGAAAAAGCCATGAAAAGCCACGGAAGATAGAATCAGGTACACTGAATTTTAAGTGTTATTCACCCTTGGGTAGTTAAAGAAGTATGGCTCAAAAGAGAGTTAATGAGCATTGATTTTGACTCACAGAAACTCCATGAAGCAGACTTGAGGTCCTCCTAAGAGTTTCCCAGATTGAATAATCTTTCCTGAAGCAGGCAGCCTCATCTTTCTCCCTTGGAGTGTCTAGTGGGTTTGAACTGCGGATTCCCTGGTTAGCAGTCCATTGCTAAATCCACCCTTCCACTAGCACTCCTTAGAGAGAGATAGGTATTGGAATTGTAAGGGATAGTGTGGAGGTTGGATGATAAGGACTTCTGGGTTGGATTATTGTTAGGCCAGATGCCTCAAGATGGAATACACTTAGAGACATAACCCAGTTTGTTTCTGGCTCTCCAAATGACAATATCTTACCCTAAGGTGACCCACGAGGAATAAACCCCACCTTTGACATGTCTTCTCCTTTTAAGAATTCTAATGTCTCTTGGTGCAGTGTCAGAAGGGATGGCTTGCGTACTGTGAGACACATGACCGTGAACATCCAGGGATCCTTGTACCTCTCCAGGGAGGCCTCCATTGGAGGAGGTTCAGTCTACAGCACCAGGAATATGTGGTCCTGAGAGAGGTTCCACCCTGAGGTTTATGGCCCAGACAGAAGCGCGGGTTCTGAGACTTTTGCGGCAGGTGCAGGTGCTCAGTGCACATACATCTATACCTGAGCCAGACATTCTTTACTGCCTGGACCTGTGAGGCAGCTAGCAAACAGGACCGGGGAGTGCCCGGAATGCACTTTCTACCCACTTGGCGATTTTGGAATTAATTAAATATCCCATTTCACCAAAGCTTTAGGGTGTTTTTGCTCTAGAAAGCTTCTTTTCTCTTAACTAAATGGAGGCCCATAAATGAGAAATACAGTGCAGGAAATCTCTGGATGTCACAGCATAAATCTCAAGCATGCAGTTTTGCAAATCTCCTTTAGGACAAATTGTGCACTAATGTGTTCGTATTTTCTCCATGTACTGTCCTGTGTATAGGAATTGACAGCTACAGACCATAGAGGGGGAAGGGGGCCCCTGAGAGTGAGGGATTCACAGCCCATCTCTCCCAGGGGCACAGGTGTTCTCTCCTCTGGCAGTGATCATGGAAGAAGTTAGGCCCATCTGGGAATGCATCTGAGGGGTGCATGGGATTAATTCAGAGCAGAAAAGGGAATATGGGATTCTTGGAATCTGGTCCAGGAAATCTCTGACCCACCATCCACTAAAATGATACATGTTTCAAAACAGCTTTTCTCCTTCCCTTCAACTCCACTGTCCTTTGGGAAGAAAATACATAAATAAACTGGATGGTTCATTCAGGGAACCCTGCTATCCTAATGGGTTCTGAGTTGGTCCGCAGTTTGAGATTACCAGTCCCTCCAAGGGAGAAACATGAGGCTATCTGTTCCTGTCTCTGAAACACATAGAACCAGTCCTGTTCTGTATGATAAGTTTCCTAGGAGTTAGGAAGAACACTGTGGCAGGGAGTTTTCAGTGTTTACTCATTCCATCAAATATTACAGTAGCAGTCAAAAAGAAAGAGAATCTCAAAAACACTGGGAAGTAAAAATTGTAAGCTCTAGTAGGATACGTAGATTGTGATTGAAAACAAGAACATATATTGACTGTAGGTGTATGCACATATGGAAACCAGAAGAGAGTCATACAGACTCACAGCCAGTCAGGGGCAGGAGGGTGAAGTGCTGCTTACAAGTTGGAAGTTTAGTGATTCAAACCCCTCAAGAGCCACCTCAAAAAACACAAGCTTGAGATTCTGCCTTAAAAACTTTGTGAACCATCGTTTTAACTCTGCAGGAGTACAGCTGCCAGGAATCAGAACCTACTCACTGTCACCTCACAACAATAAAAATGAAAACTTTAAGAAGATGAAGGGAAGAGTAAGGATGAGACTATAACTTTGTCTCAAAAAAAAAAAAAGGAAAATAGAACAAAACAAATAGGGCAAAATGTTAATATTTATTAATTCCAGGTGATGAATAAATAAGTGCTTTATAGTATTTTCTGTGTGTCTCTTCTACTCCATAGCTAAAAGTTACACTTTGTTTTGGAAAGTATAAAAATATATTTACTTTTCTTGCCATTGGGGGAAATCTGAAATGGTACTTGTTGCTCTCATCGGAATTGCCTGAGGTTGACCATCCTTCCACGGACCCGATGACCAGTCTCCTCTGCAGTGAACTGCCTGCTTTTATGAGAGCAAGTCAAAAAGTATGACTACAGAATCATGGAGACCTTTATTAAACAAAAGCATTTTACCGTGAAGCTACAGCTTCTCAACCTTTCCTCTATCTAGGTCTAGACGTAGACTTCTGAAGGCCTTGTTTCTATCTCTCTAACCCTGTTCTAATGACTTCTGTGCCAAAACAGTATTTCAGGCATCATTAAGGGACTCGAGGCATAGTCTCTGCCCACGTTATCTGAGATGTGAGAACAAATTGAAGTCAGGCCAGGCAAGATCAGGGCAGTCGCCTGGATGGGGTTGAGTTTTAGAGCAACTTTCCTGGCCCTTTTCTCGCCAATGCAGTTCTCTGTTTTCTGAAAACAGCTTCATGATCTTCCCTATGATGACTACGAATAGTTCAAGAAAAGCATTAAAGATGACCCTTTTGGGGTCCCCACAAACCAGTCTATAATATTATATATACACACACACATATATATGTATGTGTGTGTGTGTATATATATATATATATATATATATATATATATATTTCAGTCTATTTGCTTGATTTGTCTTATGTGAGTTTGATTCTTAAAACAGGACTTCTGGTAGCATTGTGATTATAACTGCAAGGTCCGCAGTTCAAAACCACCAGCCGCTCCACAGGAGAAAGACCAAACTTTTGACTCCCCTTCAAAGTTACAGTCTCAAAAACCTACCTGGTTAGTTCTGCCCTGTCTTACAGGGTCGCCATGTGTCACATCAGCTCAATTGCAGTGAGAGATCCTTGAATTAGAAAACCTTTTGGAACAGACCCTAAATAGTCATAATTTAATACTCCCTCCCTTTTTTTGGTTCTTGGAGGGGAGCCCTCAAATGCAAATGCGTTTTGTAGAGACCCCTTATTGAGTCTTAGGACAGAGAGAAAAAGGAATCATCAGGATAAGGGAGACCAGTTGCATGAAGACATCAGGGTACCCAAAGGGTTGGTGGCAATGCAGCTAGTCGCTGAAGATGCAGAGCAAAATAAATCCATCTTAATGTGGCAGAAGATTGATTCATCACAGTCAGGGGTGGGATCAAGGGATCTGGAAAGGGGCTCTAACGGTGATACATACCCCAGGGCAGATTAGAGATCTTGACAGAATTGGTACTGAGGCCTTGTGACCATCTTGGTGGGCTGTGACTAAGAACCATGAGGCAATAACATCCAATTTCCATCAAGGGATCACTTAGGCAAGTACCTGATGGTGAGGCTCCCTGGGCTGGCCAGAGAAGTTGGAGCAATCCACTTTTAAATACACTGCCTGAAGGATCCCTGGCACAGTAGGCTACATATTGAGCCGCTTACTGCAAATTCAGCCATATTAATGCATCAACTTAAAGTCTTAGAAACCTACATTGAAAGGCAGTTCCATTCTGTCTGAGAGCAACATGATGACTGAGAAATGAACTGATGGTAGTGATTTTAGTTTTAGTTTTCCTGAGGACCAAGTGTTTTGCTTTTCCAGTCAGTGGGCACAAAGAACTCAATGGAGGCTGATTCTAAGTGGAGAGACTCGAAATGGATTTAGGGTTCCTGCTGAAAGGATAGCCTTCCGAGTTGGATTCCCTAGCATGCTTTTGTTGTAGGAGCATTATTAAAACAGAACACTGGTGTGGGCGTTGGGCCAAGCATGGGTGTGCTAATTGCAAGGAGAGTGGTTCAAAGGACCAGCTACTCTGAAGGAGAAAGACGAGGCTGTTTTCTTCCATGAAGAGCACTTGGAAATCATAAAGAGCAGTTCTACTCTGCCCTATAGAGTCACTGTGGCAGTTACATAATCTCCTGTCAACTTGCAAAGAGGTCTAGTCTAGCCGGTCAATCAGGTCATAGCCAAAGAGGCCTTGATGTGGGTATGACCTTCTCCTGAGGATTCTGGGAACTCCTATTTACCTCCAGGAAAGCTTGATATTCCTGATGACAAGTGACATGGAGCTCCATTGATGGCGCCAGAGCCCTGGAGCTGGAGGGACTACATGGAGACTCACACCAATGCTGAGATTCTCATACTGCCGCTGGACCTACAAGACTTTCCACTCACTGGTCTATAATCTTCCTGCATACAGCATCATTGCATGGCTGCATGAGTCTAAAGAGGAGTTTATAGACTAGTATCTACCAATGGGGCTAATATTGAGCATCTAGGCTTGATCTGGACTGGGTTGGGATATTTTCTTAACAGACAATTGCTCATCAATAGAGACTCTTTAGTCTACCTGGACTAGCACCTTCACTATGAGTTGGTATGGCCTTAGTTGAATGGCCTCAGTGGCCTCAGTTATTAGGTGTCATTGAGTTGGTTTTGACTTATGGCAATATTATGTGCTAGAGAACAAAACACTGCCTGGTCCTGCACCATCCTCACAATCCACCTCATACTTTCTCACTGTTCTTCTATGTAATGGTCTCAGAAACTCTGAGGGAGAGTTCTATGTTGTCCTATAAGGTCCCCATGAGTCAGCAACAGTTAGATGGCACTGTATTGGGTTTCTGGTTTTTTTGTTTCACGTTCTCCTTTACCAAGCCCGGGAAACTTTTCCAGAGTCTAGTCTCTTTAGATGACATGCTCAAAGCATGTGAGACCAAGTCTCACCATCTTGGCTTTTAAGGACTACTCTGGTTGTACTTCCTCCATCACAGATTTCTTTGTTCACCTGAAGTTCATGATAGCTTTACAATTCTTCACCAGCACCACAATTCTAACACAGTGGTTCTTCTTCAGTCTGCTTTATTCAAGACTCCACTTCCATATGCATATGGGGCAAATTAAAATGCTATGGTTGGAGTCAAGTGCACCTTTGTCCCCTCAGTGATATTTGCTCTTTTACACTTCAAAGAGGCCTTTTATAACAGATTTGTCTAATCTTTACATCTTTAATTTCTTCACTGCTGCTTCCATGAGCATGGATTGTGTATCCAAACCAGAAGAAATCCTTGGCAACTTGAATGTTCTCTCTATTTATCATAGTGTTATTCGTCAGTCCAGTTGTGAGGATGATAGTTTTCTTTGGCTGCGGTCCTTGAATTTCAGCAGTAAGTGATTCAAGGCCTTGCTTTCATAAAGCAAGGTGGTGTCATCTGCATATCAAGGGTTTCTAATAAGATTCTTCCAATTCTGATGCCATGTTCTTTTTCAAATAGTTCCACACATAGCTTGCATATAAGGTGAAAGGAAACAACTCTGGCATCTCCTGATTTCAAGCCACGCAGTATTCCTAGGTAATTACTAATCTAGTTGTATCTCTCTATATTTGCCTATCCTGGATTTCATAGACAGAAAGAAATACTAAACACAAACAAAAACAACAACAAACAATGCAACCGCAATGAGAAAACAAAACAAGGAAAACTTTCATGGAAAAGAAAGCAGGGAAATATTAAATACTGAAACAACCATAAAAAAGGTCAAAAGGGAGACTTTGTTGTGCATCCTTGAACTGGGAGCCTTGTGCAGTCAGTGAGCTCTGTCTGTCCACTGGCCTCCCATAAGAGCCAAGAGGAAAGGAACACTGGATCAGGAAGGAGAGCAGACTGAGGAGGACCAGAGTACAGTGAACAAAACTGAGGGAGCTTAGGAAAAAAAGCAACCTATCATGTGAGACTGTAGACCTTAGCCAGTGTTTCCCAAGCACAAAAGTATTCACGAGTTGCCCGATGATCTTGTTCAAACGCAGATTCTAATTCAAAATCCAGCCACCTAGCCCTGAGTCACCTCATGTCACGTGAGCATATTCCTCCAATGGGGGTCTGCGATCCTGTGCCTGAGCTCCATTCCAGATCCAGATCCATCCTGGCACAATTTCCTGCTTCTACAAACTCCAGTTGATACCAACTTAAAGTGATCTGTGGTGAATCTGCTGGTCGGCTAACTGAAACGTTGATGGACTGAGTTCATTTAGAGTTACCTCAGAAGAAAGTTGGGACAGTCTGCTCCCCTGATTCAGACAGGGGAACCTTTATGGGCACAGCTCTACTCTGGCACATGGGGCGGGGGGCTGGGGGGAGCAGAGCCCACTGTTCAAGAACAATAGATGAGGAAACAGATGCCCAGGTAGATTCAGTGACTCCGCATCTCACTGACAGAACTCAGATGCCTGACCCACAGTTCTTTGTTTCCACTATTTGACCATTTCATCATTTTCTTCTTAGTAAGAACAAATTCAACAGTAAGGATTCATTAAATTGCCAATATATTTGGCTTTGAGCAACTCCCTGTAGAGAAACACAGATTTAAGTCAAAGAGCGATGGGGAAAAGAAGAAAATTATTTTCCAGTCTCCATCACAAGATTCCTGTAAACTGCAAGCTCCCGTAATAGACTTCACATATAATTTAGTTTTACCAAAAATCAATTTATGCACACTATTTTATCAACAAGAATTGCATAAATAACTTAGCTGATTATTCTTTCCCATCCAGACTCAATGACCCTATCTTTCATTGGCTTTCTGGAGCCTTCATCTTGAGGAAATTTCTTCTTTGGCTATTTTAGCTTTTTCCACCTGAAAAGGGTGTTGGACACCTTTTCCCTATGATCTCTTCAGCTTGAATGGGTTTTGAGTCTAAGTTTCTCTTCTTTGTGTACATTAAATACAGCATTCTGAGACTCCTCTCTCCAGCTGTCATTTTCCTCTTTACATGGTTCACAGCTTTCCTGCCCAGAAAAGTGATATGTGAGAGGAAGGACTATTGATATGGTGGTTACTTTATATTCAGGAAAGAGGGTCAAGGTGCTACTTAAAACCCAGCCACAGGATGACTTGCAGATTGATTTTCAAAGGCTCTCAAGCCTCGGTTCCTCCCACAAAGAAAGAAAGTAATTAATTGACCATGTCCTTACTTACCTTAAAGGAAGAAATGTGTTCAGGGCTATGGCCCCATTAAAAAACAAAAAAACCAACAACACCCAATCAAGCCACTTGCTGTGTTTCCTTCCTTTCTTGTGACCACAGACCTCTAGGGGACTAAGAACAGACCTTTCAGTGTGCTCTCTGAGTGAACTCTGCCCAGCTGTTGTCTGTTTTCCCAAAGACAGACCTTGTTTGGAACAGTAGTGGGGATGAAAACCTAATAAAGTTAGGTCCATGAAAAAACCCCTCTGGGCTGGGAAAGATGTTTCCAAGGGAAGGGTCTAGCTGGATATGCCACAGAAGATGATAATTGGGAAGGCTACTCCACATTTTGATTTGTTTTTGTAAAACAATGTGGTTAGCTTGCAAGTTTTTCTAGTTTCCTTAACTCTGGAAATGCATCATTCTAAGGTCCTGTATCTGGTATGCAGGCCTTAGCTTACTGCCCACTTCTTCATGGTCAAGGGAAATTAAGGGAGAAAGATGTCTGTGCCTTGATGTGAAAGAGGAGTCATTAGACTAGGATGGATGAGAAGAACACAGGCCAAGGCCAAAGAAGTTGAAAAGACACGGGAAAGTTATCTGATGCTTTCTACCTGCACAGAGTTAATTATGGGACATGAAATCAGAGCTTGAGGCTTTCCTTGGCCACCTATGCCAGGTGTCCCAAGGGTCTTTTGCATATAATTGAGAGTTGCTGGTACAATAGTAGAAACTGCAAGTTTCTTGCATTTCAGCTGATGAGAAAACAGAGGGTTCTATAGAAGAAAGAGCACGAGCAAAATGCAAACAACAACAACAACATACACACACACACACACACGGAGTAAAATTCCTGGGAACAACTGCAGTAAAAAATTGCCTTTGGAAACAGAATAAGGAATGAGAGGTCCCAGCAAGAATTCCAGCCTTTCTCACACCCACAAGCTGTGAAGTGCAAGTACATAGCTGCTCTTCCAGTGTCTTAAAAATACTCCCCCTCCCTTACAGGCCCCAAGTTTGATCAGTGTTTCTAGGAGTGGGGCACAGAAACTAAGAATTTTTTTTTTTCATTTTTTTTTTTAAATTTTATTGGGGGCTCTTACAGCTACTACAACATTCAGTACATCATTTGTATCAAGCACATTTGCACACATATTTCCACATATATTTCCCAATATTTTCCTAAACTAAGAATTTTTAACAAAGTACATCACCCTGTAATTCTAAATGATGTCCTGATTTGAGGAACACTGACTCAGATGGACATTCACAACTGAAATGTGGTACCTGAAGCATTAGTATTAGTCTGGTGTCAATTTGAGGATCAGGAATGTGTGGGTGGAGTTTAGTGTGTCACTCTGGAGATAGCCAATGAGATCTCTGTATGGGCATGGCCTTCACCTGAGAATTCTGGGAAATGTGACTGTATTCCCCCCTTGGAGGTAAGAGATTCACTCCTCAGTCCCTTGGAGATGCTCTTCTGTCAAGACATAATCCTGGTTCCCTGTGAGACATCATGGAGGAGAAGCCACATGGGGTTACCTTGATGGAACCAGAAAAAAACACATAGAGACTCTAGCTGAGATGCTTCTACCACCACTGGATACACAAGACTTCACCCACTGCCCTATGATTGTCCTGGTGTCATTGCACATGCTTCATGAGTCAGAAGATGACACAGAGATTGGTATCAGACATATGGACTAATATCAGATTTATGACCTTGGACTGGACTGGGCTGGGATGTTTTCTCAATGTTTAATTGCATATAAACCTTTTCACATATATATATACATACATACATACATATATATGCGTGTTTATGAATTTGCTTCTCTAGCCTACCCAGACTAACATAGGCTTGTAACCTTTTCTTGTACTAACTCACTCACTACCCTCAAGTTCTTTCCAGCTTACAGTGACCCAACTGGACAGAGAAGAATCACCTCTGAGTGTTTCGGAGGCCGTAAATATGTTCTGGAGATGAGAACCTTCTTTTTCTCCCACAGAGCTGCTGCTGCTGGGTTTGAATTGCTGACTTTAATGGTTAGCAGACCAATGAGTAATCCACGGTGCCTGCAGTTTCTTTTTCTTGGACTAATTCATTCAAACTCACTGCTACGGAGTCATTTCTGACTCATAGTGACTGGGGAGAAGAAGCTCTTTGTGTTTCTGAGACTGTAATTCTTGATGGGAATGGACAACTTAAGTTTCTCCTTTGGAGCCACTGGTAGAGTTGAACTGTCAACCTTGCCATTCGTTAGCAGCCCAGCAGCCCAGTGCACAACCCAGTATGACACCAGGTTCCTTTTCTTGAACTAAAGAAGGCAAAATAAGGAATAAATGTATCTCTTCCAACTTATCTACCTACAAAGTAGCCTTAAGGACACATTAAAGCACAGATACTGCTTGTAACTCTGGAACTGCCTATATTTGACTTTCCCTTTTTATCTTGGATTTTTTTGTAAGTCCCTCCTCCTCCCATAAGGGAACCAGTTATGTTAATCAATTTTTATTCCTTTATTTTTCACTTTCTGTAAGTTTTTATGTTTGATTAGCTACATATTTGTAGCTTATAGGGTTGTATCTTGTACATTTAAAAATACTAATAACTACTTGTAGGCTATAAGTTGAACCCAAAGTTTCCTTTAGTTTGCATTTCACAAATTTTGATTAGAGTTTCTATGGTTCTCACTAACCAAATATATAGTAACTTACATTGAGACTATTATTCTTTAAAAATGTTTAGTTTCATTTGGATAATAATCCACGTATTGTATAATTCAATAATTCAATCATATCAAGAAGAATTACATAATCATTACCAACCAGTTTTAGAATATCTTATTACTTGAACTCCTTGTTGTTGTTATTTTTTTAAGAAACTGTTTCTTTAATCCATGAATTATTTAAGCAAGGATTTTTATGCTTGCAAACATTTGCTACTATTGCTTTTAACTAAATCTTATTTTAATATTATTGTATGGTGGTTATAAAACATGCTTTCTGCAGTATCAGGGCTTTGAAATGTTAGACTTTGAAGACAGGATATGATCACTGTTTGTAATTGCTAGATGTACAAAGAAGGCTTGTATATGCTCACCTTATTCTGTCCTGAGTATATTCTTGAATTTTATTTTTATTGTCCAAATTCTTTATATGTTTACAATTTTTTTGGATTGCTAATCAACTTCCAATAAACCAGTGTGCTAGTCTGGGATGACTAGAGAAACAAAGCCAGGGAGACTCAAATGTGAATAAGAACTAGCTCTATATATAAGAATAATTGAATATTGAGAAAATATCTCAGTCCAGTTCAGATCCAGTCCATAAGTCTTATATTAGCCCATCTGTCCAGTACCAGCCTGTAAATTCCTCTTAGACTCACACAAAATACATGCAATGATGCCGAGTTTAAGGAGATCAGTGGGTGGACAGTCTTGTGGATTCAGTAGCAGTGTAAGCATCTCAGCGCTGGCGTGGGTCTCCATGTGGCTCCTCCCACGCCAGGGCTCTAGCACAGCTCCCTGTGTCTTGTCAACAGAGAGGTCTCACAGGGAGTGAGCATGTACCCTGCCTCCAGCGAGCTATTTATCTCCACGGCACCTTCCACCAAGGTCATCAAGCTGTGACCTGATTGACAAGCTAGACTCCATCCTTTCACACTGAAGTCTCAAATTAACAGCAGATGATGTAACTGCCACCATCAGTTTGTCAGCTACTCTCTACACATCTTCCAATTTTTACTTTACTCATAATAATACCATTATCATGAAGTATTTGAACATTTGTTGTCGTCAGATCTGGCTACTTTGTCCTTTTATTATTTTGTTGTGCTCCATTATCTATGCTACATATTTTCCTCTTAAGCTCCACTTTAACAGGTATCCAACACGTCAGTCACTGGAATGGTAAATCTCTTCTCATTTCTTTATTTTTTAACCTTCGGCTTTTTGTTTTCAGTGTGCGCTTATGAGTGGACGGCTAGGTTCTCTTTTTAGGTTTAATTCCACCTGGAAATATCTTTTTTTTTTTAATGTAGTTTGAATCAATTTTGTGGGGTTTTTTTTGTGCATAGTTGTTGATAGGTTCAAACAATTCTTTCCAATGGCCACGATTGTTTTTAGTATGTTTGCAAACGTTCATCTTCTTTTGCTCAGTGATTTTGCCTCCCATGCCTTTTGATGAGCTGATTTGTCTTTTATATTTCCTTTGTCCAAAAGAGGCTCAAAATACTATGCATCTTTCCAGTCTTTCAAATGCTCTCAAAGTTTTACATGCATCCTATTAAATTCCTATTAAATTGCATCCTATTAAATTCACTCTTGTTGAGCTGAGTATACCATGTGTGGTGACACACTTCAACATAGAACTGGGTACCGTGGAATTGTCAACAGCTGGTTTTTACAAGCCCCTTGCTGGGCCTTTTTCCCAAGGTGTCTCTTGAATCTCGACTTTTTGAGCTGGAAGCTGGGTGTCCACTGCTTGGACCACCCAGGGACTACTTGGCATGCATATCAAAGTACAGTTTGCTTCAGCGAAAGGCCAAATTTTAAGACAGTCACCATTTTTGACTAGAGTGACATCAATCTACCATGCTTTAACATATTCCTGGAACATCAACATCCTCCCCGATTTTTTTTTCCTTCTGGAGTTTGTGTGTGTGTGTGTGTTAGGCACTCTCAATTATCTCTCACAATCAAGGGCTAATTGTAATATTTTAGAATTTACCATTCCATTGCATCTATTGCTGTGATGTCTTTGGTTTCTTAGCTGTATACCTTCCTTCTAAATTTACTCTGCTTCTTGTTGCAATACAAAAGATTGTATCCCTTTCATGAAAATCGATGGGTTACAAACTGTCCAACTCTTTAAAAGTCAGACGATGTCATTTCTTTGACTTTGACTTTATTCTTTTGGGGGCGGGGAGGGGCATCACTGCCTCTGGTGGTCGGGGCGCTACCCAGTGCTGCTCCTGAGAGCTGCCACTGGATTTGAACCGCCAAGCCCAAAGGCTGCAGTCCCGCACTCAACCACTTATGTCACCAGGGCTCAGCCCTTAACTTTATTCTTCAATGAGGTTTTAAGTGACCATGCAATCCTAGGTTGGTAAGTACTTTCTTTCAGTTCTTGGTAAGTATTAGTCTACTGTTTCTGGCATCTCCGGTTGCTAGGGAGAAGTTTGCTGCCATCCTGATTCTACAATAGAAAGCAAAGAGAGGAAGTAAAATAAGTGAGGGGACCCTGGGGAGGATGGCTTTGAGCGAGATGAGACACACTGTGTGGGGGTTGTTGAAACTCAACCTGACGATCAGCTTTGTCAACTCCCATCCAATTCACAAGAAAAGAGTATTCAAAAAAGTACATTCATTTTCAATATATTTTCCTTATTATCATTGGTAAGATGCACTACTATAATTTTTCTGCATACAGACAGTATATCTTAAATCTGAGCATATGTAACAAACACTTTATCAAAATAATTATTTCTTTAGCTCTCAGAAATTTTCATATTATTTTCCCAAGTATGGGTTCTCCCCTATCTTCTTCATTCTCTGACACTCTATTAAAAGTTTCTTTATTATCCATGTCTCTAAAATGATTTAAAATTTTTTTTAAATATATCTGTTGATTGCTGCCGCATTCTGGGCAATTCCTTGAGTGTAGCTGTGCGCGAGTTTAATTCACCAATTTTCACTAAACAGGACCATTCTAGGGTTCACTCCATCTATTGAGATGGCAAATTTTATTTTGACCGTTTTTCCTTTCTAATATTTCTAATTGGTTGCTTTTCATATCTATCTCTGCTAATTTTGTTTTAGCCTGTTTTCGTTTCATAACTTCTAGCCCTTTCTCAACAGATGTTTTTCTCCACTTGTCTTCTCAAGCATATTCTAAATATGCTCATTTTAAAGACCATTCAGATGATCATAATCAAACAAAAAGGCTTATTTTAATCTGAAGAGAATTCATACCCCCATCGCTGGTCCCTGGACTTTCATTCTGGGTATATTTGTCACTTTTTAGAATTGACTTGAAGACTCCCTCTGAGTGATAGTCATTTGTTGATATGACTTTCCCTTTCCCAACCATTCTCACTTTCCCCCCTCCCTGCGTCGTTTTTTTGTGTTGTTTCTCCCCAACACTGGCCAGCCTAGAGCCAGAGACCAGGCAGTGTGGCTCAGGTCTGGGTCTTTTCCCTTCTGTTAAGGACCTGCAGCAGTTCCGAAGAATTCAAAATCCCCCTGCCATCCTGTCAATCCTGATTCAAAGTGACCCTTTATCGGGTTTCTGAGGTGGCAAATCCATAAGGTTTCTGAGCTTGTAAACCTTTGGGTCAGATGGCCTCTTCTTTCTCTGAAGAGCGGCCAGTTAGCAAAGTCCAACAGTCCCACCAGGGGTCCCATGCAGGGACTGCAGGGGCAGATTTCAAGTCCTTTTGTCAATGGGAACCCTTAGAGTGTCTCAACCCCGGCCTCAAACACAGAGATGACCGAGCATGGATTACTCAATAAACTAGGTGAACATGGCTTGATTTCCTCATCTGTAGGGAATAGTTTTATATCAAAACCTTGTTTATTGGACACTCCATCCCTGTCAGGGATTGAAAATCTGAAAAGAGGTTTCATTCCATAGGAAGGTGCTGTTGGGCTGGAGAGAGAGAGAGAGGCTGACTGATGCCAGTCAAACCTAACATCAGAATTTCTGATGTGGTAAAAATACATGTAAGCACAAGCATGTCTATGCTTTCCTGGCTGATTGGGTAACCCGACATTGGAGCGGAGCCTTTCTCTGACCTTGGGTGGGGCACCTTTGAACTCATTCCTGTGCAGGAACCAAATGGTTGGCTTTGTGGATTGCTTCCCTCCCCAGAGCCCAGAATACCTGCAGCTTGATCCACTTACCATTTCCTGTTTCTTTTTCGTTCTGGATCTGAACCATAGAAATAAGGTCTCTGTACTTGGGAAATCAAGTCATGGTGCTCCCTGTTACCCATCTCTGCTAAGTATTTGAAGCATAGGCATGTGAACATCTGGCTGAACTCTAGATTTACAGAGAATGGGCCAGAGTCTGTCATCATGATAACTGAGACTCCTGTTTTCCTGGGGGAGGGCAAAGGAGAGAAGGTTATATTACACAGTCACGTCCCCCTTTGAATGTAACTTTCCAAAGGACAGAATTATGGTTCTACCATCCCAAACATTTTCAGAATCCAGAAGACTGCATGGCATGAAACAAGTGCTTCATAAATGTTATAAAGAGAAGGAAATAAAGCTGCTCTCTGGGCCTTTTTTCCTGAACCTTTCTGATAATGTGCTTATACCTAAATCAAACATCTACCCCCCGGACCGTAACTCCCGTGTTCACATAAAGTCAGCACATTTTCAAGATCAATGACGTCTTGAAGTCAGTCATTAACTGTCGAAGCCAGAGCTGCTTAAGAGAGATATGGGCATGCTCCATTTTATCACAAAGGAGCAACATGGCAAAAAATATTAACCGATAATATTGTACAAGTAAATTAAGAACAATACGCAAATACCTTCAAATTGCTTTCACGGTGTGTTTTGTACATCTTTCTCTCTGAATGTTATTTATATGGGATGATCTCATGATAGTGTTGCTATCCCAAATTATATCCCAAAGAAAATTAAAGGAACTACAGAGAAGGAAATAATGAATAGTAGCGTTTAATTAATGCCAAAGTGGCACAATCAATGCCTGTCTAATGCAATAATGAGCTTAATTTAATTTTCATTTGATGGGGGAAAAAATGAAGCTTAAATCAATTGCCTATGGAGTTAAATGACAGCCATTGCAAAAATACAAGTTCTCTAACGCAGCGTCCCAACAGCCGAACAAGGACGCCCGTCCAAGGGACAAGGAGCAGGTTCACACCCACTTCTTTGTTGTGTCTGAGGATGGTTTCCCCCAGTTAGCTGCACTCTAAATGTTGAGCCTCCGGAAAGTACAAGTAATTAAAAAGCAATACTTTAACTTTCTGAACTTTTGAGTCATCAGAAAAAAAAGTAGACAAGAATTGGATTTCTAAGGATTGCCAATTTGGGCTCATGGCCCCAAAGGGACTGAACGAAACAGCTTACCATGAGGGGAGTTTTCCTACCAAGTTTTGCCGCATGAAGAGTGATGACTGCATACAAGGCTAGAAAGGGGTACCTGCCCCCACACATTTGGCTGTGGCTGTGACTACACCTGCAGAGGAGGGCATAAGATAAAATGCAGACAAGGGGGTGGGGCCATTTTCTACATCTCCATTGGGACTTTGAGGAAATGCCACTGCACCTGATTGCTGCTATTGGTAGATACTGTTGTGTGGGCTCTGACCCATGGCGACTCTTTGTACAACAGAGTGAAACGTGGCCGCAGGGCCTTGTGCTAGCTTCACCATTGTGGTTCTAACAGACTGCTCCCAGTCAGGACTGTGCTATTTATGCCCTCTTGTGTCTGCTGAGAAAACGACTGTTTGAGCTACCTACGCCATGACCATGGAGAACAGGAGGCAGAGTGGGTGGTGGACACAGCTCCAGATGTAAGGCTGGACGTCCCTGCTTTGTGGCTTAGCATCTCTGTGATCTGACGCAACCTCTATGAGGTTGTCTCCTAAAGTGAAACATAGAGTTGATGGTATCCATCTGGACCTGCCTCACATCACATTTTTAACAATTCAGAGGATTGGGTAGGAGACATTCATCCAATGTCTCCCATATCTCTGAAGGAGCTCTGATGGGGCTGTTCAGTAACCATTGGACTGTTCACTGAAGGTTGGCTGTTTGAACCCAGGGGCTGCTTCCATAAAGGCTTACAGTCCTGAAAACTCGACGTAGGGTATTGATGAATTGGAATCAACTCAATGGCAATGCTTGGGGGACTATGCACCAGTTATCATATAGTTAATGTTGCTGTTAACAGTCCAGTGAATCCCAACTCCCCAAGACTCTATAGGGTAGAGTACAGCTGTCCTAAAGGGTTTCCAAGATGGAAATCTTTACAGGAGTAAAATGCTAGGCTTTTTACTCCTGAAAAACTTGTGGGATTGACCTGCTGCTCTATGGGTAATAGGATATGGCAGAGTGCCTCATCACTGTGCCACCAGGACGCCTTATCAGTCACCATACCAGGTATTAAGCTGATTCCATTTAATCTCCTCTTCATTTCCTCATGTCATCAACATTTTGCTCAAGCAGGACTAGGTTCACAGATTGGATCAGACCACACACCTCAAAGTGTACGCATCTTACCCCCTTCCATATCCCAGTATCCTGGGATAATTCCTGGAGTTTATCCCATATGCAAAGACAAAAGAGGCCAGCATATTGGAGTTATTTTGGCCTTCTCCTCTCCACGCGTTTTCTTGGGTTGTTATATATTCTTCCCCTGCCCCACCTCTCCCAGGGACAATTGTCTGCACATATAGACACATACCCACATTCCTCGACATTCTGCCTACCCAACTTAAAGACAACTTCCCAGGTGTAGGGAGCATCCGCCATGCAATTCTGAGTAACCCCAGAGCAGATTCCTGGATAAAAAAGGTGCTGTTAATATATGCCAAGGTAAATGATACACTATTTGTAGGCTCTTCATTTTTGCAAGCTGCTTTTCAGGCAACTGACAAGTTCCTGCTATCTACTCCTTTTTTTAAAAAAAAACAACAACTGCTCTCCTGTTCTGCCAGGTGCCCACTTCCTATTACATGCTGTTGCATTCAGCAGAATGCTGGGGTCACCCAGAAATGAGACTCAAGCACTGATGACTCACGGTGCTCCTACACATCTAATTAATCACAGCAGCACCAGAGCAGGAAAGGAATAGTCTAGGGCACGTTACGCAGTCTCCCTTGAATGACTGATGGTACCAGAGCTGCAGGTTTGGCTTGGGTCAGATAATATTGGTAAGAAGCCAGGCAGTCTTTCATGGTCATATTTCATGCATTCCTCTGTGGTTGGATTAAAAAGCAAAGAATGGAAAGAAAACGAGGTCTAATGTTCCTTTCCTTCATAACTTACGCCAACCTTCTCCATTCACTGAGTAACAATGGTCTATCATGAGAGCTTGAAAGTATGCAGACCCATGAGAGTACCCTAACGAGGGTGCACGTTCTCAGAGAGGTGAAGTGGAGACACCAGGCAGACAGAGCAGGAAAGTGAAGTTGGTCCTGCACGTCTGATCACAGCCTGGCCCTCTTCCACAGGGGAAGGCTGCTCACTTTGCCTGAGCTCATTCATTTGGTTTCCCAGAGCAAAGGAAAGAGCTAGGATTTTATCAGCCACCTCAACAGCCACAATCACCAGGGTGTTGAAAGTGGGTCACAGACACTAAGGAGCAAAAAAGTCTGCCAAAGGAGCACACCAAACTAATTATGTTCACAGATGTGAAAGACGGAAGACATTTAAAATGGGATTCGTTATCATTCGGACACCTGGCAACTCGACGCTTATCTGAATGAAATACAACTGGTCTGGAAGCATTCTCAAAGCTGTTGCTAGACGTGAGGCCATTTTTTGGAACCACGGTATCAATCCTTCTTGTTGAGGGTCTCTCTCTCTCTCTCTTTCTTGCCGATGCTCTACTTTGTCAGGCCTGATGTCCTTCTCCAAAGACTAGTCTCTCCTGTTAACATGTTCAAAGTATGTGAGATGAAGTCTCACCATCCTTGCTTCTAAGGAGCCTTCTGGCTGTCCTTCTTCCAAGACAGACTTTTGGTGGCATTAGAGATGAAATAGTAATGACAGTAAACTGTGCAAATGAATATGCAAACCAGATGAAAAAGAGACCACCATTATTTATTTACAGGTTTATCTCTCATATTAGCCCGTGAACTTCCTAAAGCAAGATCTGAATCTTGGTTTTTCCACTTTTGTGCCGAAGGCTTGGCATCTCAACCTCAAACCCATTGCTGCTGAGCTGATTCCAACTTACAGTGACCCTTTGGGGTGCCTACTAATTAACAGATGCTCAATAAATGATTCATTGACTTATTCTTCAACTATAAGCTCTTCCAAAGATATTATGTTAATCGGATGCTTGATTCTGCCTACCAGGGAGCCCCTAAAATACATTATGGGGAGCAAAATGAGGAGTGTCTCGATAGACTTTAGCTGGATGGGTTGATGCAAGCAGGCTCCACCTGAACGAACCCCAGAGCCTTATTCTAAGATGAAGCTGGTGCCAGAGGAACTGTCTCAGGTACGGAACCTGGTATAGGTCCAGGATCTGGTATTTGAATGACCTGGAAAGAGCCTGCTTGCTGCACAGGAGTTCTGAAGAGAAAGTGGAGGAGAGTCATTCCACAGAAGAGAGAAACGTGTCAAGAGGAAGAATTTTAGTAAATTATCCGCAGGCCAGCAGAAAGGTGAGAATTCTTGAAGTGTCAGCCACTTGGTCATTGGGCTACCTCCAGGGCTAGGACTGCAAAAGCAGAGTGAGGTGGCAGACTCTTGTGCAACAGGGACTGACCAGCAATTCGTGTGTCACAGATAAAGCAAAAGCCAGGTCTGACATCTGGTGGCAAGGGGCAAGAGGTTAGCACTGACCAATCAGCAAATAGGAGTTGACTTACATTTCCTATTATTAATTGCTTCTTAAGTTGCCTCTGTCTATGGAAAGAACTGGTGAGGACATCGGTAGTTCATTGCAGACTTCTCACGTGCCATGCAGAAGACAGGGATACAAATCCTGCTCTGTGCACCTCCTGTGCAACTACCATTGGGGGTTTGAGTATTGCTATGAAGCTGAACCTGTGTCAGTGGAGCTTTCAGGACTAGGGACAGAGGGCTGGCAACCCACTGCAGAAAACCATGGGCACGGCACTAGCTCTGACAGTATTTCACACCCCCGATCATGGGGTGGCCATGGGGCCTGGCTTCACAGCAGCGAACAACATCAAAGGCGGAACTGGAAATGGCAGGGAAGGAGATGTGCTTACAAGCAGCATGCTTGCGTGGATGATGATGGGAAAGGGGCGAAAGGTCAACAGGGTCAGTCCGAGGCAGACAGCCTGTTAATTTGTTGTTCTGGACCATTTACTAGCTCTCTAATGATCCAAGAGAGTTCATGTGTCAGGTTGATGTGGGGGAGAGATAACATATAAATATTTTTCACGTTCTGGACCAGGCGCTCTCAGTGTGAGATCTTTGGCTCAGCTGTATCAGCATTATCTGAGGACTTATGAGAAATGCCAATGACCAGGTTTGGCCCTTGACCTACCAAGTCGGAGACTCCGGACAAGAGGAAGAAGGGATGAGTAGCTGGTAAAATACCAGCTGTATTCTAACAAGCCCGCGGGGGAGTCTGAGGTTTGTTCAAGTTGGAGAATCATTGCAGTAGACATGGGAAGTTTCCGGGTGGGGCACATGGTAAGCTTAATTGCCTGCTAACCTGAAAGTGGGAGGTTGGAGTCTACCCGGAGGCAGCTTGACAGAAAGGGAACGATCTACTTCTGAGAAGCCAGCCCTTGAAAAGCCTGTGGCACACAGATCCACTCTGAGTGACACGCACAGGGCCATGGTGACTTTGAGTCAGTTCTACGGCACGTTGAGTTTCTGCTTAGACCAGAGGTTCGTAACTGTTTTGTATTTTTGTTTTGTTTTTGATTTCTCTGTGTGTGTACATGTGTGTGTTTGTATAATACTTAAGGATCCCTTCTTAGAATAACATTACCAAATGCATAGAATAAAATACATAGATTTACATAGAGAATCAATTGTACTGAGACACAGTCAAATATAAAAATAATGACATCATGGGGCTTCAAAGATACAGCAAAAGGTTTTGATGATTCAGAGGGGGCTTTTGATGGGGGTGGGGACAGGAAGAGGGGAAAGAGCGGATGTTGAGGAGGGAGGGAGGAAGGATGGGGAGGAGAGAGAACAAGAACCACATAGATGGAGGGTTTAACAGGATATTGTTGGTGATTTAATTTCTTGAGATGGGTTGTGTAGATACATACAGTGTGTTTCCTTAAAAGAGCACACAAGCAAATAATCCCTCCTGATTCCTTATCCTTCATCCCTAAAAGAGTGCAGTGTGTGGGTCACAAACAAGAAAGAGGAGGGAGACAAACACTGAAATTGACTCGGAGACATTAGTGACAAACAGTTCGTATCAAACAACAACAGTACAAAACAAAAAGAGGACTTCAAAAAATTTGTGGGAAAGTTACATCATCTTTGGACCTCATTTTCCCCAAACTTTTTGAAACTTTCTTATAATATATATATATATATATAGATATATATATATATCAATCCAACATACTACCATTAAATTGATTCTGATTCCTAGTCACCATATGAAACTATAAAACAGTCAAACTCCCCTTGAAGAGGCTGGTGTCCTCCAACAGCCGACCTTGTAATTAGCAAGTGAACACGTAAGCCCCTATTGCCACCTGTGCTCCTTGTGTAGAAATAGAGGCACTTTGGATGAACACATTGAGTAATGGTTATTTCAGGATATAGACTCTTGAAGCAGTGACTAACTTAATATTAGAAGATGCCTTCAACAACTATGATGTGATTGCTGTTGGTAACAAAGACTGCTACCGGTATTATGGTTTGCTTCTACCTTTATAACTGAAGAAGCACTAAAAGTAAATAGGAAAAATTTTGATGTTCTCGGGTGCCATTCATTGAGCTCTGATTCTTAGCGACAGCTCCGTGTACAACAGAATGAAGCACTGTCCGACTCTCCTTCTCCCTCCTGATCTTTCCTCTGGTCTATACCATTTCTGTTTCTCCTCTGTGTTTCTAGCTCACGGAGCTAGATTCATATTTTCACTGATTCTCTATTTTCCAAAGCATGATGTTCTTCTTTAGAGACAGAGACCTCCTGACATGTCCAAATTATGTCAGATGCTCCTCACCATCCTTGCTTTCAGAGCATTCTGCCACACTTCTTCCAAGGCAGGTGTTGTTTGTTCTTCTGTCAGTCCACAGTACATCCTGAGACTCACTCCTGCTATTCGTGGGCCTCCAAGGATTCAAAGAACCAGTATTAAGACCTCTGAGATAATTAATGAACATTGCTTTGTTTCACTTATTGCAACAAACTTATTTTTTGATATTCCCATTTTTGTGAATGCTGAGATTGAGTTCCAGAGAATTTAAAGAAATATCTTCCATTTCTTCCATCACCAATAAGATATGGAGGACAGGTTCACAGCCTGTGCAAAATAAGGTTTGCTCTCTGAGTCACTAGTGTCTCCTGATGCCTGGAACACTGCCAGGTCAGTAGTAGGTGCTCAGTAAATATTTGCTGACTGAGAGAATGAGTAAACCAAATTGACTGAATGAATGGTAAGCTTTCCTCTCTCAGAGGATCATGTTCTCTTATTCTATACCTATCCTGTGATTTTACTGTTATTAGTTGGATCCCGTGTGTAACAAAACAAAACGTTGCCTGGTCTGGTGTACTTTTTGTGATTATTGGTATGCTTCAGGCCATTACTGTAGCCATTGTATATTTTTAAGTGTCTTCTAAGCTAGGCAGCTCACCTTCCAACACAATATTCTTTCGTTATCCATAGTGTTTCCACTGGCTAATTTTTAGAGGTAGACAGGTATTTCTTTCTAGTCTATCTTGGCCTGGAAGCTCCACTAACATGTGGCCACCATGAACAACTCTAGCTGTATTTGAAATACTGGTGGCATAGCTTCTAGCATCATAAAAACATGGAAAGCACCACAGTACAACAAAAGGACATAATAATGGGGGTGGATGCTACAATGAAAGGGGGCATTTCTTTTTAATTATCCTTGAGGCAGGAAACAGGTAAGATTGGATCTTTGATCTGTGAAAGCTCACAGTTGAGCTTTGATTCTAAAAATTCATGTTCAATACACATACCATGAGCAATATTGTTCCATCAAACCTGGAAAACAATTCAACAAATTGAAGAGAAAAGCCTCTCAGCAAGGAACACGAATCCTTTAGATTCCTCTCAGAAGCAACTGAGCTTGTTTATGAAACAAGTTGTTACTTTCCCTCAACATGTGTCCTTCTTTAAAGGACAAATTAGTCCAGGCCAGCAGGAAAGGAAGCAGCGACTAACAAGGAGTTTGGGAGATCTCAGACACAGGAAGAAATACATCGCGCAAGGAAAGAACACATAGAAGGGAATCTTAGCATCTGAGCAAACCAAATTTTTCTCAGGGGCTTTTCATAGATGTTTAATGTTCTTAACTAACCACACTTAATTTAATTACCTTTAAGGTGAATTGGATGCTGAAAATTCATTTACATAACAGCACTTCTAACGCTTATAAATTGCACAAGCAATTAAAACCTTAAGAACAAATGTATAGGCTGTGAATGAAATATCTACCTACTAGGATTAATCAAAAGTTAATCACAAAAAAGATCACCCTCAGTATGACAGGAAGAATATGCCAAAGTTACTGTTCCGAATTACAGTCTTTCAGTACTCACTCATAGTCAATGGCCACACCATAGAGTGTTGCCCTGACCCCTTCCCTCTGAAGCACACATCTGCGCATCTCTAGGCTTTGTCTTCTTGATGGAACTCTTTATCAATATTGTAATGACTGTAGCAGATGTGTATTGAATGTGTGCTCCTTGGAGGGCATAGGGCTGGTCACTGATTTGTGTGTGTGTGTGTGTGTGTGTGTGTATGGGGGGGGGTGTATTGAGAAATAGGGCTAGATTCGGTTCTTGAAGAGAGACAGGACAAGGCTCCAGATACCCAATGGTGGACATCAGAGTTGCTTAACAAAGAATAATTGAGAAGACATTAGAAATAAGAGGAAAGAATCAGGGCCTTTGGAGCGAGAGTCTCACAGGGGACTGGCTTTATTTAGCTCCAGATATTGTCACCTAGACGTACCTTGGAAGAAAGGCTTAGTGATGTATTGCTAAAGAAACCTCCCTTTGAAAATGCCATTGATTATAGTTCACTTTGACATATTGGGGGCTCCATGACTCAAAAGTCAACTTAATGGCAGGAGGGATGAGGAAACACATAGTGTTTTTCACAAAGTAGTCCGCATTTGATGACTCAAAGTGAACCTTCACTTTGGTCCTTTAGTTCCGTCTAAGAAGAACAACGAAGGCAAGAGTTTGATGGAAATTGGCTACCTCTAGTCAGACGGTTCCTTAAAGAGGTCATTTGAGGCCCAGTGTAGCACCAACCTGTGGTCATCTAAGTCAGAGAGCCAACTGTCCAGGTCTATAGATGCCTGTGGCAGATAGTAGGTACGTGTTGTGATTAAAAAAATAAATAAAATCAACTTAAAGTGGTAAACTTGGCATGGATCCTTGGCCACATTACAAAACAGATTTCCAAGCAGATGGTTTGGGAGTGTTTAGAAAAGAACAGAGGGATAGCAGGAACTCCACTGTGGGCAAACTCAGAGTTGGGCATGCAAACCAATCTTGTTTTCCCTTCTGATAGCTTGGCGCTTGGCACTTGGCAGTCGGGGAAGGCAGTGGAGTAGAGTAAGCATCTTATTTCAGCACAACTGAAATCTCTCTTGCCATCCTTTTGTGTAATCAGATAAAGGTGCATTAGTCGATATCAGTACTAAGTGGATTTACAGTTACTTCGGCATCAATAGCAAGGAGTGTGGATTAATGTCACTCTGTCTTCTGCCCTGTCCTGTGTACTGATTTTATCCCAGGCTGAATGAGGACTGGAAGGCTTGCTTATCAGGCTTTCAAATGGCTCTGGCAAAGAGTTCCCTATCAAGATTTTCACATATTCAAGTACTTTGAGACCTCTTCTGCTCCCCTCCCTGGCACCCGGTCCCCAAATTCTGTCCTCCAGCCTCACCAGGGGCAGAGAGGCTGCACTGTTTCCTAATTGTTCCATAGCAGAATGGCCTATGTTGTGGATCCAGGGTGAGTCCTTTCTAGGATGTGTTGGAGGATGTTTGTGCATCCATGAGAGGTTGACAAAGACATCTCCAAAAATCTTCTACGTCTGCTTTCAGCTATTTTCTAAAGATACAGGGAGCAGCGGAAAGAGCATTAGCTGTGAAGACACAGCTGACTTCCTGCTCCCTGTGCCCTGAGCTAAGTCTCAACGTCTTCGTCCACTTAACGGGCATGCTAACTTCCAGGGTTGTGGGAGGATTCCATGATTTGGCCTGTCTGGGAGAAGCCACGGGGGCATGGAAGGTTGGGTGCCTATCTTCTAATCAAACAGGGGGGTGTCTTGAACCCTTCGGCTGTCTATAGGGGATAAATGATGCTGCCTCTTACCATAAAGATTCATAACTTTAGACACCTTATGGGGATGTCCTTCTCTGTCCTTCAGGGTTGCAATGAACTGGATTCAACTGAACAGCAGTAGGATCGGATTTGTTTGTTAGGACTACTTGGTACACAGAATACATCACACTCAAACAAACACACAAACCCCCTCTACACTCTACCACCATGCTGACTCAAGTTCGAAACCACCCCATGGGACGGGGTAGAACTGCCCCGTGTCAGTTTCTGAGGCAGTAACTTCACAGGAGTAGAAAGTTCTGCCTTTCTCCCTCAGAGCAATTTCAAACTGACCTTGTGGTTAGCAGCTGAAACAATACCTACGAGATAAATGCTAGCTCCCTTCCCTTCTTCAGCAGCTGGGTGCCAGGGTAAGCAGGTGATCAAGCTCCTTGACAGGGCTAGGGAGGCAGCCTGCTGTGCCCTTCTCAACTCCCAGGAATAAAATGGCCCCAATCATGGTAATGAAGCAGGCCCTTTCTACTCATGGAAGTCATTGATTCTGGCAGTGCAGTGGAGAGGTAATGGGGGTGTGGGGGGAGGAGGAGTCAAAGGGACCACTGGCCTCCCGCTGATTTGCCTGAGAGGATCTGGCAAGCTGCTCTTTGTTAAGAAACTTCCCTCCTATCTTCACACACCCTCACAGAAGCAAAAGTCCCAGCCTGGTGGGTTTGATGAAATATGGAACTAGAGTCTGGCCTCCAGAAGGTGCTGAATCAATGTGGTCATTTAAAAAAAAAAGTTTTATTTGTGAAGAAAATAGAATTGAGAGAATGCCTCTAAACATGAAGGTCTCTGGCCCTGGGAAGAGTCCACGTCCTGGCTCTCTGCTAATGCTCAGAGAGCGTGGAGTGAAGAGAGTGTGGACGCAAGCTGTGGAGGGAATCTGTGAAGGGGACGGCGACAATAACGCAGAGACCTTGGTGCTCAGTGAAGGGTGAAAAGCCCCCAGAGATTTGGGGCTCTGAGACCTGAAAAGCCAACCACCTTGCCCCACAGCCCCCCTGAAGGTTTTAACACCCGGAGTGAGGGAATGAGTCCTGAAAGGTGGGGCTTTGGGTGAAAGTGAGTGCATGGCTCTATCACAGGCTCCGCCCCTACCATGCAGCCCATAATATAAAAGGGGTTAAGGCAGACCCGCTGAACCCCGACACCCTTCCCGGACCTAAAGGACTGGGGTTCCAGATCCTACTGTCCCAGTGAGGTGGTATGATAATGGGATTCTTAAGTTGTCTCAATTTTATCCCAGACTGAAATTCCAGGATTAGCTAACTCACTGGGTAGTGAATGCCATGTCATTGTGAGAAGCGCTAAGCTCTTTAGAGGGCTTGGTGTGCGTGCGCACACTCTCCCGGTTCCTTTATGTTAGACCTCGGTTGGAACATTTCTGTTCTGTCATTTGTTTATTCATTCTATAAATATGAATTGTTCATTTACTATGCAAACTCTCTGAATTCTCCCAAATTGTTAGCATCTTCTCCACTGGAAACAAACAAACAAAAAACCTGCTATCACATTTAACACTTGGGATACTGGAGACAACAGGGTTCTTAATTCACATCAAAGTTAAACACCAGAGCAGGAAGGAGCTTTGGAAGGGGTCGTTGATGTCTCCTGTCCACACCAGACCTTCCTATGCCATGATTTGTATCTCAGGAGACTGAGCTAAATGGACTGCCCCCTGGGACACCTTGCTTTCTGCTCTCTCTTGAATTTGGCCAATGGGGTGCAGCATGGTAGATCAGCAAGAATAAGAGAGGAGGCCTGGGACATGTATTTATTCTTTCCTAAAAGGCTCCTCCAGGGCAATAGTGGTTGGCACTTGACTATTAATGTGTAGGTAGGTGGCTCAAACCTCCTTGCTGCACTAGAAAATCCCAGCTATCTGTTTCCATGTCAGATTCTATGGCACCCAGTTCTGCTCAGTAAAATACAGAGTCACCAGTCATTAGTGTCAACTGGACTTCAAGGTTAGAAGTTTTGTTTTACCCCCACCCGTCACCCACTGACCCTGACCCCGCAGTATTGCCACAGTCCATCCTGACCAAAATGCAGTTTTCTTTGCAAAACTTGTGCCCTCTGGATTCTATCTAGTAGCATGCCCTCTGGAGAGATGGGGACAAGAGGGTAACCTGTGGCTACTAGCCCTGAGTTTCCCTGGTGTGTTTTTTTCTCACTCTGCCCCTATCTTAGTAATGAAGCTCTTTCATTAAACGATCTTGCTTTACCTGGTTGGAACATACCATCTTTTTTCTGCTGAGCTCTTGAATACTAATGACTCTATTTCAATCCCTTCATTTTGTCCACATTTTAACAGAGGAAGAAACTCAAGAAGTGATTTGTCTCAGGTCATTCAACTCAAGAGAGGAAACCAGGTCTCCGATTGAAGAACCCTGCGAGGAATACACGTATATAGAAAACTGACCCAGATTTCTCTATTTTCTTGTATTGGGCTTTTTCTTTGGAGTCCCCGGAAAATGTAGCCAGGAGGTTTCACAGTGTGATTAGTTATGCCTGGCATATCCCATCAACAGAGCCATGATTTCTCAGATCCAACTCTACACAAAACCTAACTCACTGCCTCTGAGACAATTCGAGACTCTGAGTGACCTCCTCGAGCCGAGCGGGACTGTCCTGTAAAGCTTTACAGAGGCAGATTTCCACATCATTCTCTTGTGGAGCTGCCTCTGGGTTAGCAGCTGAGGCCTTAACCCCCTGCCCTGTTATACCAAAACAAAACAAAACAAAAAAAAAACGCATGGCCATCAAGTCAAGTCTGACTCACAACAGCTTTATAGAACATGGTAGAAGTGCTCCTCTGGTTTCCAAGACAGTCACTCTTTATGGGAGTGGAAAGCCTCCTCATCCATCTCCCACAGAGAGGCTGGCAGTTTCAAACTGCTCATCTTGTGGTTTGCACTCCAATAACTCCATTCCGGGGCCATCAACACAGGACTGGAGAATTGCCCCTAGGCAGCAATGTGCGTGTAACAGACCAAGGTTGAACACACTCCTAACTTGAAGTGCCCCCCCCTGGGGTTTCCTACATGGCAGACGGCCTCACCTTTCTGCCACAGAGTGGCTGGTGTGTTTGAACCGTCAACTTTTTGGTCCTATCTCACAGGACCAGCAAGGCTCCTTGAGTCTATCCTAGATGCTGATCCATTACATAGTGAAATGTGCACTTCAGTTGCAGCTGAGTTCTGATCCTGGTGAAGTGAAAAGTGCCCAGCCTCGGGTTTCCATTTGAAGAGATACTTCAAAAAGCTCCCTTTCCGACACTCCCTCTGCCCACTCCCCACCCACTGAGGCTGCCAAGTCAGTTCCTCGCTCAGCAATCGATGTAGCTCCACATGTTGGGACCAAATTAAGTAACATCTGTAGCATCTTAAAAGTGAGATGCCTTGCAAAATGCAGAATCGCTGCAGCTACTCGACTTTTAAATATCGGACTTAAGATTAGCATACACATAAAAACAACCTGTTGGTTTATTATCCATGACATCAGATTCAAGCTCTTTAGTCAAAAGTCTTAGGTCCTCTTAAAACTGACTGCCTTTCTTCTAAAACAGACCCACATTTTCGTGAAGGCTCTAGGAAGCGGCGTGGTGTGTCCTTGAGTTGATTCTGACTCTAGCCACCATCGATGATGGAGTAAAGATGCCCTTCAAAGGGTCATTGCCATGGAACTAAGTCTCAGTCCATAGTGACCCTATAGGAGAGAGGAGAAGTGCCCCTGTAAGTTTCTGAGACTGTGATCTTCTATGAGAGTAGAAAGGCTCTGAGGGGCGGCGGATGGTCTCAAACTGCTGGCCTTCCGGCTAGCAGACCACTGTGTAACCCATGACCCCACAGGGCTCCAGAAGGAGCCTAAGTTTGCATGGGAGCAGACTGCCTGGACTTTTCTCCTGCTGAGCAGTTGATGATTTCTCACCACCAACCTTTCGGTGACCGGTCAAGGGTTGAGTCATTGTGTTAGTAGGGTTCAAGGCAGACAATTTAGATCGAAACCATGATTCAGGGTCCCTGTGTCTGCCTATCCAAGATGTGCACTGCACGACAGTGCAGCAGCTAATGTATTTCTTATGATGGTTTTCCAGAAGATGGCAGTGATGCAGCTTGATCCATTAAATGGGTACATTATGACACTTTTACGACAGATCAAAGTAAAATATCTCCAAGAAAGTATACCTTGTCTTCTTATATCCTTCTCCTACTGTCACCCAAGGCAAGTATATGCGTTTTTGAAAATTACTTACATTAACCTTGGTTACCTATTCTAATTCCTTAGACTAGGGATGGAAAAAACAAAAGCAACAACACAAACATCACTCCCTGCTCATGGCAGACCCCAATTGTCAATTCCTGTCTCACCAAACCCAGCCCCAACGCACACAGCATCTCAGGCAGCCAGTCCCAAGCACATGTGGCTGGTCTGCTGGTTGATACGTGTTTTCCATCATTGGCTAAGTGGGTGGTGGTGAGCATAGCAAGCTAATTAAGATTGAACAACTGGAACACAGCCGATGGTCGCTGTGTGTGGACACGGAACTTCCACAGAGTTCTGTGCAAGCTCACCATGCTTCTGCAAGCTGTTCTCCATCAGTAATCCCTGGCTCTCTCCCCTTCTGCCTGCCTGTACTCTGACTCCGTCATTGATCAATTATGAACAGAGCCTCACGCTGCCTGACACTGTACCTGTGAGCCAGAGGGACCCAGCTTTCTCCGCCCTGACTAATAGGCTCCCCGTACCCTGGCCACAGCTTCATGCAAGCCTTTCTCTCCCCTCCCAGCTCTGCACACATACACACACGTCCCTGCTTCCCCTTCATCCGTATCTGACTTGCAACTTGGCAAAGCTTGTTCTCGTTCCTCTCGAGTCTTAGGTCGTATATTCCTACCACCAGGGTAAAATCCCTTAAAGATCAAATCTTTTGAGAGTCAATAGTCTGCTCACATCAGAACTCAACTAACCATACTGCTCTAGTCATGTAGGGGGTCTTGCAGAAAAAGAAGGCAGCATCATTTGTCATAACAAGTCCCCGGTCACCTTTTCCATCTGAGGCTAAAACAATGAATAAAGTAATAAAATGCTTACTGCTCTCCTGGTCCAGTAAATAAATTTAATCCCCTACCCACCCCTCACCGCCCCCCCCCATCATCCAATGTCCAAAAAATACAGAAAGTTAATTGAGAACTCTTTATAATGCTATCATTTACAATAAGGAAGAATGATAAGTCACAATACAGTTTCATATACGATTACTAATAACTTCTTTAGGATTCATTCCTTTCTCTCTCTCTCTCTCTCTCTGCCCCCCCCCCTTCCTGCCTCCTCCCCCCTTTCATTTGGCCAAGTGCTTTCAGTAAGTGCATATGGGAGCTGAGAGGATGATAAAGAATTATGGCCTTCAGTATTTATTCCTCACTCCGCTACAATTGCTGCTATATTCCTTGCAGAGGAGATGGCATTTTGACTGTGGATGCGATGATTCACGTTTAAGCATGGCTTGGTAAGAGGAGGAGTATGGTGGCCAGGTTGATGTGGGAAAGGTTGACAATCATTCTCCTGGTATGTTATTAAGAAAGGAAGGGGAGAAAGTCATTTCTAGCCATGGATGACAAACACCATGGACAACAGTGGTCTGATCGGCAACATATCAGGAGGGCTGGTACAGAGCTGACAGCATTGCATTCTCTTGCACAGCGAGTCACCATGAGCTGGGGCTCATTTAAGGGCAAACAACAACAACAACAACAATAACGTCAAACATGCAGAAAGCCCAACAACAGACTGATTTGCCAAGCTCCCCTTCTCAGGAGCCTGAAGCCAACAGGGGGAGCTACGGTGTGGAACACCCAGTCAATGCAGAAGGTTACTGATTTCTTCTTCTCCAAGACAGGACGCAGGCACAACTCTGGAAGCCACCTCTGCCTCAGCGAGGGTTCCACTCAGGGAATGTGATGCAGCTGTATAGGCTGGGCCCCCCACAGGAGGCTCTGCTGAGGAGCTGGACCCACGCTAGCCTAGCTCCCCTGGTCAGATGAGGGGCGTAAGGCTGGGGCCAGGAGCACCTCCACCCCTATGGGTGCCCAGAGCTAAGCCTTTTCTAATTTTCAAGAAAGAGCTGTTTGTAGAAGCAGGGCTCTGATTCAGATCAGTATGTAATGACATGGTGAATCAGCGGAGGGCTTTCACTTTATCCTCGTGAGGGTGTGCCCCTCCCGCCAGCAGAGGGGATGTAATGTGCAGTTGGGTTGAGCTGTCTAATTGAACACAGTCTGCAAGGATGGCAAAAGAGGCCAAGGACACAGCCTCCCTAGGTGCCTCACTTGGAAGCAATGCCAAACACTTCTCTCTTCCAGGAAAGGCGTCTACCATGCAGAACACCCTGCCTCCGCCTAGCCCGTCCCCAAAGACCCACTGCAGTCCTTGGAGCTGGCTGGAGGGAATTGGCAGGGGAACCCAGGCATCCTGCGCAGTCAGCCTGTGCAAACCAGAATCAGAAGCCCCATTCTAGGGCTTCTCTTGATATTCCCAGAGGGCGTGGCACTCGAGAATCCAGAACCTCACCCCTTCTCACACCACCTTCCTGCGGGTGCTATGTTGAGGGGACTCCTTTCTTGGACAAGCTGGCCTGAGGACACTCTGCACCACAACCTCCCTGACTCACCTTTCCCCACCTGAAGTCTGTCCAGACTGCATGAACGGATGCTCGGGCTAGTGGGTTTCTCCTTCCGGCTTATCTTCCATGGGAACCTCCTGCAGTAGTCGTCAGCACCTCCACTCCCCCTACCAACCCAGTCCCCCAGCCCCAGCCCTGTGTTGTCCTGACTGGCCATTCTCTCCTTGACCCCCTTCCCTTGCCTCCTCTGGAATGCCTCCTCAGTTTTCTCCCACATCCTCCTCTTCTTCCTTGCCCAGGACCCCTTCTCCATAGAAACTTCCATCCTTCCTACCTCCAGCTAGCGCTTGGCTTCTTGCAGCTTCTCAAGGGGCTTCTGCCAAGACACAGGACTAGTTATTTCTGCTAAAAGTAGACTTGCTTCCCACATGCCCTTTCCCTAACCCTGGACTTTTCCCTCACTTTCACTCCTCCAAGGACCAATCTGCTATTTCTGCACCATTACCTGTGTATGGTGCCTTCTCTCCTCTCCCCGTGGCCTGACTCTAGCCTGGGTCTCTTACTTCCTGTTTTTCCTGACTGGCCTAATGCCCTGTCACTGAACAGAATCCCATTCATAGTCAACCTGTAGGCCAACCTAGAACTGCTCCAGAGGTTTTCCAAGGTTGGCCATCTTTATGGAAGCAGAAAGCCTAGTGGATTTGCGCTGCTGACCCTGTAGGGAGCAACACCACGTGTAGCCCAGTGCTTCCAAAGGCCCCTCCTTAGAGCCAGAGTTGAGGGCCATTCCCTTACGAAACCTTTCAGAATTGCCCCTATCAAGCAAACGACAAACTTGTTGGTTCACGCTCATTGTCCAGGTCTATTCAGTCTGCAGGAGCCCTGGCAGGGTAGTGGCTATGGCTTGAGATGTGACCCACATGGTGAGCAGTTTGAAACCACCAACTGCTCCGAGGGTGAAAGGCAGGGTTTCCAATTCATATAAACAGTTAAATGATCAGAAACCCCCAGAAGGGTTGCTGTGCATCAGCATCAACTTGATGGCAATTCGCTGTGGATCTGTAGCCTGACCTTGGGTCATTGGGGAACAGGAACCTTTCCCAGTTCTGCCTAGTCTATGTTCACCTGGGGCCTAGTGTTACCTTACTAGGGATCTCATCTTAAGGCAGTCGAAAGATGATCCAGGATGAACTGGTTTTCAGATGAATGCTAACAGACCAGGCTAGGATTGGGTGTCCCAGGCTGTCACTAAGCCACCTTATTTTCCTAGTCATCCCTCTGTGCTTCTGCTACCGTGCCCTCTTGGGTTCATCTTCCCCATAGGTTCTCCTCTTCTGAAAAAAATAAGTACTCAGTGTCTCTCCTGGCAATGGGAAACCTTCGCACTCAAGACTATAATCCAGAATAAAGTGGAGCTATCTGCTTTTGCAGCCCTCTCCCCCACCCCCAGATCATTCCAGTACCTCCTAGGGGTACCACCCATTCTAGGAAACATTGTCTTCCCCTTATCTATGGGTCCACATGGTCCCTCAATCCCCACTATGAACTTAAGCTCTCCTCATCCCCATTGAGTAGGTTCCAACTCTGGAGACTCCATGGTTAAAGTAGAACTGCTCCAGGGGGTGTTCGTGGCTGTAGACTGGGCAGACACAGATGGTCAGGCATGCCTTCTATGGCACTCCCACATGGATCTGAACCACCAGCCGTGGGATGAGCGTTGAGCACCAACCCTTTACAGCTCCCAGCAGTGCCACCTCCTTCTTAATGAGGTCATCTTGAGTCTGCCTCTAGGAGGACATGTCTTCACCTGCTGAACTGACTCCCTTTTTCCTTTGTTCATTCATCCAATCTACTCTTAGTCCACACATTTCTAGTGAGAGTCTCTGTGACGATACTAGGTACACAGTGGAGGAAAAAGCAAACAAACAACCTTTGACCTTTCTCTTGTGGAACATACAGTCTACGTGCGTGAAGCTCCGCATCTCTCCACGGTGAACCCTAGGTGGGGCACAGCATTGCTGCTTCCTTTGGTGGCCCCAAGGCTGTAGCAGTGCCTCTGACCCAGAGTTACCGGTAGTTTTCCAGTAAGATGTTGAATGAGTGAAGGTATTAGCCCACTAAGCACTTGCTAGTAGATCTGATTTATAAATATATAGCTTGCAATGTTTCTCTTGAAGCTTCTTCCCCTGAGAGTGTTTGCAGTAGATGCTACCTCTGAACACAGCATGGATCACTCAAGGTTTTTATTACTGAGAGGTCCTTGTGACTCCATAAATCTTGAGTTCCCCCAATGTAAATCGCCATCGAACAAGCAGAACAATGGCATGGGCATTCTTGTTATCGGGGACCTAGTATTAAGACAGATTAACTTGAAGGGAAGAGTACTGTCCTGAGTATCTGCCCCATCCCTCATTCTTATTGTGATTAATGAGATGGGGCATATATTTTTTTCTACTCTGCCTGAAAACATATTGAGTTTATGCCTCGTCCCACAATGTTAAATATTGTCTTAGAATTACATTATCTCTTACACAGATGGATGGGCCGGGTGCTGTGTGTACTGCTGACAGTTTTCCTGAAGTGGAACCAGCACTGGCAAGGGAATCATTCAGCCATGATTACAGCTGGGAAGCATGCAGAAACTTCCAGCACAACTAGAGTACACAGGTATGCTGTGAATTCAGAAGCGAAGGATCAATGCAAAGATGCTGTTGACCAGAAGCTAAGACAGTAAGAAGTCGACATGCCTTTATGGTGGACATCGACCTGAAGATAGAGTCATCTTAGGAAGTAGGATGCTTTGAGGGGCATGTTTGAATACATGTACGTTATTTAGTATGGACTTAACATGTAGTTTTAAAAGGAAGGAACTTACATATTTTAAATTATTTTCAAGTGTACTATGTGGTAGGTAAACAATGAATTACTACTCTCATATTACGATTTAAAAATCTAAGACTGAACATAGCATTATGAACCATTCTGAGTGACCATGGAGCTGATATTTGTCATCTGGTGCACTGAATCTACAAGTTGGACTGTTGTTTCACTTAGCTCTTTTATCATTTTAACAATGGTTCATTGAGCAAACCATTGGATGGCGAGTGAGGTTAAAGGGACATGAATAAGGCATTCTCTGTTTCGGTGAGGACATCATAGCTCTTAGAAGATGTCATTGGTAGGTGCCGTTGGGTCAGTTCTGACCCACAGTGACTGTACTTATGAAGAACAAAACAATACTTGGTACAATGCTATCCTCACAATTGCTCCTAAGCCCGTGCCCATTGTTGTCGCCTGGGTGTTGACCAACTCATTGAGGCCCTTCCTCTTCTTCATCTGCCCCTACACTCTACCAAGCATGGGCTAGGCTCTACCAAGCAGGATGTCCTTCTCCAGGGACGTATCCCCTGACAACCAGTCCAAGGGATGTAAGATGAAGTCTTGCCATCCTTGCCTCTAAGGAGCACTCAGGCTGTGCTTGTTCTAAGACAGATCGATTTGCCATTTTGGCAGTCCATGGAACTTCCAATAATCTTTGCCAGCATCACAACTCATAGGTATGGACTCCCTTCCATCTCCCTTGTTAACACACTGCGGATGGATCCAGAGTTTACTTGTCTCTATGGTTGAATGCAAAACACCATCGATTTATAGCTTAATGCAAAAAAAAAAAAAAAAAAAAAAAAAAAAAAAAAAAAAAAAAAAAAAAAAAAGAAACCCAAAACAAAAAACCTAACAGTTGAAAAAAAACTCAGACATTTGGGTAAGTTGATAAAAAAAAACCCAGTCTTTAACATGTTAATTGTGTAGAGGATATGGGCATGATAAAGAAATACTGCAATCACACTGTCAGGAGCAAGTGTGAAGCCATGGACAGACTATGTTGGTACTCAGAGGTCTAGGGACTAATGTTTCCTGGTGAGGGTGAGAGCGGCTTTGGAAGGAAGCTGACATTTCAGACAGAGGAATTTTCTAGGTAGACAAATAATCCCAATGGAGGAGTCCGTGCAAAGAATCACAGATACAAAACCATGTGTTGAAATTCCAAGTTGGTCAGCATGGTTGGGATGTGGGTACAAAATTATGTGGCAGAGGAGGAAGCCTGGAGAAGCAGCATGGGCTAGGCTCTTTAATACTTAGCTGAAAACAATTTTGGGACACTTACCAAGTGCTTTGATGTGTGCCTAATGCTTTAGATTCAGCAGAGAAGGAGCCAGGTAAGGTCCTTGCTCTCCTGAGATTTCTTGACAATGAGGGGAGCCTAACTTTGGGGTTAAATACATCCAGATATGATTAGTGTGGAAAGGAACCCAACCAAGGTTCTGCAACCCAGTCAAACGGATCGCTGAAAGTACTCCTGAAGGGATGCTATTTTTCCCTGAGACCCACAGGATGAACAGGAGCTGACAGCACAGAAAAGCATGTTCTGTGCTGAGATTATGGAAGATATGATGGACAGTCAGGAGAACAGATAATGCTGTCCTGGAAGGAGTACAGCCATAATGCTCCTTAGAAGGGAAGGCGGTGAGACACCCTTTCATGGACTTCGGGAACGTCATTGGGAGTGACCAGCCTTGGAAAAAGGGCATCCTGCTGGGTAAAGTAGTGAGGGGACCGGAGGGAAGGATGAAGGCTCTCAATGAGGGGGATGGACACAGAGGGTGCCACAAGGGGGTCACACACCACCACCTTTGGGAGAATGGCAATGGTGCAGGAGCAGCAACAGCTTCCTGGGGTTGTACAGAGGGGCCTGGTGAGTTGGAACTGACTCAGTAGCACCTCCAAACAACAAGGCTGAGAAGGCAACCACTGCAAAGGGCCTGTGGTCCGAGAGAGAGAGAGATAGGAAGGGAGTAAGTGCTGGGGAAATGGGCTGAGAAGGGTAACGGTGGGAGGAGGTCGCACTGGGCTTGTAGGTCAAGATGTTATCTCAAGACCCATGAGAAGGCATCCAATCATTCTATAGTATAGCACACACCTTGATTGATAACATTTAAATTTACTCTGCAGCGAATGGATTGCTGCTGTTAGTGGCCGCTGAGCCGAGTATGACTTACCCGTGCAGAGTACAACTGCTCCTGCTCCATTGGATTTCCCTTCCGATGCCACATGGCTTATTTCCTCAGTGCCTCTGCTAGGGTTTGAACTGCTGCTCTTTCCATTTGTAGTCCTGTGCTCAGCCAGGGGCACCCAGCAAGGACTCTTGGAGAATGAATGACTTAGAAGGGGCTACTCAGTGGATATAGAGGGACCAGATGGGTGATGATTACTGTGTGATCCACATGAGAAACGATGGTGGATCAGGGTGGTGATGAGTGAGAGGGGTCAATGGGTAGACAGATATTCTAGAGACTTTGGGATATCTTAATGGGACATGCCACAACTGCTCTGTGATGCTGAGGTGCAAAACTGCGATGTTGAACTTTTTCCTGGATGGGACACCCCAAAACCAAACTCACTGTTTGAGTCCAATTCATGATGACCCTAGAGGACAGTTAGAAATGCTGCCATGAGTGGAACTGAGGCTGGAACTCTTTAGTGAAGTAGAAAGGCCTGCTTTCTCACTAGGAGTGGCTGGGGGTTTGAACTGCTGGACTTAGCAGTCCAATGTGTAACCACCAGGGACAGGACACCGGAGAGCAGTTTTCTAGCCCTTTGGCCACCCAGGTTTCTCGCAATCTTCCAGGTTTCCTTCCCCAAGACTATCAATGAGGAGAATGCGTTTAGGGACTTACTGTTGCTCCTGAGCAGGACAGGTGATTCTTTTTCCATGAATGTAGGCCAGTTTTTCCTCTGTATTCTAGGGGACATCGACAATCCTAGAATGTTCCATCTAAAGGTAGATTGAACTAACTTTGCGGCAGGAGGTGTTCAGTTAGGCAGGCCTACCTCTTGACAGAGGAGTCAAGTATGAACAGGAATTGTAGTAGATATTCTTAAGTTCTCCTTTCTACCACAGGTTCCACTTCTATTGGTGAGCTGTCAACCTGGGAAGGGTTTCTATATTGGGCTAGGCATTTCTGACATGTGGTGGTGATGAAGTGAGAGGGGTCAATCATTAAAAAGATGTTGGAGCTGGAACCCTGGCTCTATGAGGCTCAGTTGTGGTGGCTGGAGGCTACAGCAATCGCTTCATATGTATAAATGCACAACCCAGGGCTGGGAGTGGCCACCCCACACTCGGGCTCTCTTGGAGAGTCAGAGAAATTAAGCTCCCAAGAGGCCAACACCAACACCCTTCAATTCTTCATTCTTCCTACAACCTAAAACAGCCAGGGGATGACGTAGACAAGGAATCCCTAAAGAAAACACAAGGAGGGACTGAGAACACTTCAAACTCACAAGTGGGGCAGATTATGTTGGAGCAGAGGGTGGGGGTGGGGGAGTGATGTTAGTTTGGTTTGGCAGCCACTGGACTTTCTACAGACTATGGGACATGACATAGCTTGAAAGGTTGAGCGGATGGAGATGGGATGGGAGAGGATCAGGTGGGGCATTGGGGCAATGGGCCAGGACATAGTAGGGGAAATCACTTAAAGAATAAGCAGAATGACTTCCAGAATCAGATCTGGAAGAGCACATTTCTGTGACCTCCATGCCCAGCACAGCACCTGGCACTTAAGAGGGGGTTGGTATTTGAGGGATGAAGGGATGAGTCAAATCCAAACACTTCAAAAGAAGCAGACACTTCACAGAATAATGAGGAGCTGGGACAGCTGGCTAAGCCACAGGCGTGTCCCACGGTAAGGAGGGAGAGGCCACTCAAGCCACTCAACTGATACTTCCAAAGGTCTGTTCCCCAAGCCACCTGCCTTCTGATAGTTCGGCTCTCCAGTGGCTTTGCATGCAGGCAGCAAACGTGCTGATTGGCTAAGGAAAGATGCCAATGCAATCAATGTTTTATTGGACGTTTACAAAATTAGCATTTGTGGCCTAAGTAGGTCCTTGAGGACTGGGAATACCTCAAGTCTTGCACATGTCTAGCCCTGCAACACCGAAGATTTGATCTAGAACTTACTGAGATGCTGAGCCAGCCACCTTCTAAGGTCTTGCTGGCTTCTTCAAACTGCTCACACCATCCCAAAACAGATGCACAAGGAGAGCAGAAAGTACTGCCAATTGCTCTTGGATCGTTCTGGCCTCTACCCTCAATGAACTCAGAGGTATTACCTTGATACCCCTTGCTACTCAAAGGTTGGTCTGAGCAAAACAGTCACCTGCTGGGAGCTTGTTCAAACTGCAGACTCTCAGCCCCATGCCTGACCACAAATGCACAATGGGCATTTTAACTAGCAATCCGAGTGATTCATACAGTTCTGCATGTTGCAATGACCCCCAACCACAATGTTATCTTCATTACTACTTCATAACTGTCATTTTGCTACTGTTATGAATCAAAATGTAAATATCTGATACGCAGGATATATTTCTCATTGCTATAAAGTGAATAGCATTAAAGCATAGTGACCAATCACAAATACAATTATATAATGTGAAATATTTATTTCTAATTACAAATACATGAAATTTGGTCTTGAAGCATGGTGTAGCCTGCTAAGAGTCTTCACTCCGGGTACCCCTATATGGGCATATCTGCAACGTGGGTAGACCTCCCTGAATAGCTCCTAAGACCATCAGAAATATGTGTTTTCAAATGGTCTTAGGGAACTCCTGTGAAAGGGTCCTTTGACACCCCCCCACACACACACACACAAAGGGGTTGCCACCCAGAGATTGAGAACCATAGACGTAGACCATCTAATTCAGTGTTGTCCAACTATACCCAGAGAAGGGGAATTATCTGGCTGCATGATTCATAGAAGGGGAAGAAAAGATGAAACACAGGCACACCATGAGAGAAGGTACAAGTAGACCCAGATCCAGGTGATGGAAAGAGACATGAGTTGCTTACCTGGTGCCAGGTTTTGGTTAGGTGTGACACAAAGAAATAGTGTCAAGAAATAGTGACTGCTGGTTTCACATGAATATGAGTAGAATGAGTGCCACTGAATTATGTTCTTAACAATGGCTCCCAAGGCAAGTTTTGCTTTATATATTTCATCACAATTAAAAAGCCTAAACCTTGAAAAAAAAAAAAAGGAGATTTGTGCCCCAATCACGTGCTCCACAGACCCTGGTGGCTTTCCACTAATGAAAGTTTCTGGAGGAAAAGGGCAGCAGTTGCCTGTGACTGTTTATAAACAACTTGTAGCAAATCTGAGGTGTGCAACATTGCCGTAATATTCTGGCTCTGACCTTTCTCAGCATTACTGATTTCAGCTTCATCTCTCACTGCCGCGCCTTCCGCAAACACATCCCTGCTTTCCCCTGAGACATAAAAGGAAGCTTGATTTTTTTTAAAAAAGAAAGAAAATGAGTCAAGATAGAAAAGCTTAAGGAGAACAGGGTTTCCTTCAACCGTGGAGAAAGGCTGTTTTAAGAGTAAATTAGATCTGCAACATCTCTCTGTCCTCACGCTCACAATCCCTCCAGTCTCCTCCTTCCTACTCGCCTGCTTTACACTGAGCCTCCAGTCTGCAACCTGGAAGAGAAGCCTTTCTCTCTTCAAGGCAAGGGTCTCACTCTGAGTCCTGATGAACCACTGCCAACTTTCATTCACAAATGAATCCTGATCCCCAAACTGATTCATCAAAGAGCAGCTACTCACCCTGAATTATGTAAGAATTAAGACGTACCTGGATCTAGATTTCTTCGCCTGTCTCTCATCTTTTATTTTTCCAATTCATCTCCAGTTGGATGCCTTTTAAAACTAAGCCACGTTGGGGAGCCTAATAGTGAACCACAAAGTCAGCAGTTCAATACCACCAGCCACTGTATGCAGAGAAAGCAACTCCCGTGAAGGGTTAAGGTCTCAGAAACCCACGGAGGCAGTTCTAGTCTAGTCCCAAGGGTCGCTGTGAGTCAGAACCAACTCGATGTCAACGAATGGCAAGAAACTTCTAAGTCATTGCCTATAGTGCTAATCTCATAATGCAACAGAGAACCAAAAAGAGAAGGTAGGTTTGGGGAGAGATGTTTGACAACGGAGAGAGAACCAGGGTGAAGAGTTCATTTGCAAGGTAATTGAAAGAGCCTTTTTCAAGAATAGCAATTGTGATCTGTCTGCCTGTCAGATTTGGGACTTGAGTCCTTTGGGGAATTAGAAGAGGAAAGAATAACCAAGCAGGGGCTTCTGTGTGGGCCACAGCGGTGTGGAAGCGTCTGTTGGCCCTGGTCACGGACCACAGCTGGCTGACCCCATGTGGCTTCTCTTGAAGGGAAAGGGAAGAAGCAGTACCTGCAAAGTGGACAGACACACCAAGGAGACTGTTCTCTCCATCCACCAAGCAGTGAAGCAAAGCCTGGTGCCTTTAATGAATTATTTCCTGGGCTCTGGCCGGGATGAAAGGTATGTACTCATTGACATCCTTAAAGACCCCGAACAGTCCCTGGTATCATGGCTGGTATTTTAAGTATAGGAAATGTTAGGTGAGCGAATCAACCAAGGAATAAATCAAGAGCTGTACAGCCTCTGTCTGCACTGTGCTCAGCTCCATACAGTAGAATACGTTGATCGCCATCTACCAGTCCATCGCAAATGTAATGTGGGCAGATCGCCAGGCATTAAAAAAAAAACATAAGTCTATCATCAATCCCATCACTTAAGTGATACACAGCACAGCCAATCAGATGCAATCTTAGGTGTCAAATGCATGTGCAAACAACTGTGCTAAGTGCGGCAAAACTGACACGTTATCACCATTTTCTAGACCTTGGTGTTTTTTTCTCTTAGACATAAGAAAAGATATTAAAATGAGTGGGGGAGCTGCAATTTTATATAGAATGGGAGATTTTTATACTACAAGCCGATATTCAGCTGAAGTCCAGAGCGTATGAACAATTCTGGAACTTACTCGCAGAGGGAAAGTACCCAAACATGAGAAAATGTGCTATCCCTTGACTGCATTATGTGGCTTTATTTATTTATGTGAGTCAGCCCTTTCCCATGTAAAGATAATTAATTCTAAGTACCATTCTACCATGACTGATGATCATTTGGAAGTGTGCTTGAGGCTGGCTGTCAGCAGCTACTGTCCAGACTCTGCATCCCTGGATCATTCCATTCTGTATAAGTCATAAGAGTAAACTCAGGTAATGACAAAAAATGTACATAGTTAATTGTGTTGTGTTGTGCAATATGGATTCATGCAGTTATGCAAGGTACATAAACATACATTGTACATAAAGAATTCTTAGTGCATTTATAAATGAATGCAATAAATAGATATATAAAAATAAAAACATTCTGTGCATTTTTGCAGTTGGTAGATAATTTTAACTCAATCATTTTATAAGTAGCTCACATGCTGAAAAAGTGTGAGCACCCCTGATCTATCGAATAAGCATTCAATATGGTGCCGGACCAAGAGAACCTGTCTGTAACATTTACAAACAGATTTTTGAGTCCAGCAGGCTCAAGTTCAAATTCCACTTCTACTCCTTTGGGAAGTTAAGTGGGGGCTTATCACTGGTTGGCTTCAGTTTGATCCCCTTCTGAGATTTGTATTTTCACCCCTAGAGATACTGAATCAGAGTCTATATTTTAACAAGCGCACCCAGGGGCTTCTTCTATGGATGAGAATATGGATCCTGATACAAGGATATAAATATTCAATATGTGCAATATTTTCAAAGTGTTTCATTTACAGCCCAAACTCAATAACTTGTAGCTACAGAGTGATCTCTGGAGAACCAGGAAAAACCCACACAAAGCAATTCATAAGCAAAGATAGTGCTGCATTTTGATCGACGAATGAAATAAGGAAGACAGTGTAGCAGCTTTGAGGTTTCTTCAGATCAGATGGAAGATAAGAGAGTTCTCTCATAGTCTAGATAGTATTACTGAGTTGAAGTGGGAGAGGAAAAATAAGTTCATGTGTCTTGGGAAGACTTCATGAGGGAGGCAATTCATGTATCAGTAGCTTAGAAATTCCTGTTTCACTAAGTCTCTGACTCTTTACCCAACTTTACACTCTTGATTTCCCGATCTAGTCTTTTCTTAAGTGCTTTTTAAATCAATCTTATTGAAATGTAGTGTATATAGATGCTATAGCATGTATAGGATATGGTATCTACTCATTAATGAGTTAAGGCATCATGAGTTTTCTCATGATAATATGATGAATGCATGAGTTATAACAGTTGCTAATCCAGGATCCCAAAACTACATGAAAAATATAGAACAGTCTTCACTATTGCTGAGTGAACCCTCATAAAGCTTATTGCTTGCTAAATTACTGCAGACATGACTCAATCTCAGGCATTAAGAAATAGAAGCCATTTGAAAATACAAAGATGTGGGAGAGAGAACAGTGATGTGGAAGAAATGTTTTAATAACTGTGGGAGATATAACTGAAGAGTTGGAGGAGGAAGAAGAAAAGGAGGTTAAGTTGGAGATTGAAAAGAGGAAAAGGAAATTAAGGATGGTAGGAGGGCACTTAAGAAGAAGAGGAGGAAGAGAAGAAAGAACACCACCAAATGGGGAGCAGATGGATGATTAAAAGATATATATCAAATAGAAGCTTCTGAAGTAGGTGCCAAGAAATTGAAGATATTCACTATAGTTCACAGAAGAGTTCCTCTTCTTTTTTTCCCAAACTAAATGGAAGAAATTTTAAAGATGCATATATGTGTGTATGTATATATGTATATATATATATATAGATATATATATATATATATATAGAGAGAGAGAGAGGACATTTCTATCACTCCTTGCCGCCCACACTGAAAAGTTCTTTGAGCCCTCCCCCACCCCCACCAGTAGTCAGTTCCACTGTGATTTCCCAGGAACCATTGATCTGCTTCCTATCACTATAGATTAACAGATTAGGTTTCATTCTCTTGAGTTGTATATCACTGGAAACATACTATGTGGTATTTTGTGCTTGGCTACTTTCATTTAGCATAATGCCTTTGAGATTCATGTTGTTGCACGCATCAGTAGTTTGTCTGCCTTCATTGTTGGCTAGTATTTTATAATATAGATAAACAACAATATATTTATCCACTTATCTGTTCATGAGCAATTGGATCGTTTCCAGTTTTGGGTTATGGCAGCTAACGCTGCTCTGGACTTCCATTTGTAAGCCTTTATATGCATATGATGCTTTCATTTTTTTGGTTAAAGATATCAGAGTGGAATGGTAAGGAAGATGCAGTGGCATGCTTAACTTTTTAACAAACTTCCAAACTTTCTTTCATGGTGCTTATACCATTATACATTCCTTTCAGAAGCATATGCAGAATCTATTTCCTTACCAGAAGTGTGGGGGGAAGAAGGGGAGAAAAGGGGGAACTGATCAAACTGATTGACACATAACCATACACCCCTCTACATGAGGAAGAACAACCAAAAACATGGAGAAAGGAGATAGTGGTCAGTGTGAGAGATGAAAATAATTAACAATGTACAATCTATCAAGGGAGAATGAAGATAGGGGTAAGGGGAGAAAAAAAAGAATGGATACCAAATGCTCAATAAAAAATAAATGTCTAGATAAGAATGAGGATAACACATATACAAACATGCCTGATTCAATTGATGTAAGGATTGTGATAAGACTTGGTCAATCCTGCAATAAAATAATTCAAAATAAAAATCTATTTTCCTCACTTCTTTGAAAACATTTGATATTGTGTAGTCTTCCTAGTTTTAGCAATTCACTTTCCCAATAATTAGTATTGTTTGACATTTTATGTACATAATAGTTATTGTTTATCGTCTGTGAAATGTCATTAAAGTCCTTTGTCTATTTTTTATTTGGATAGGTACAAATCCCTTGTCAGGTATATGTATTTGTGAATATTTTCTCCCATTCCATAACTGGGATTTCAGGATTTTTTGAAGGGCAAAGGTTATTTATCTTGATAGATTTTAATTGATTATTAATATTGCACTCTATAACTTTTTGTGTCAATCTACAACTTGTCTGTCGGTTTGTTGTAATTGATAGCTTACATGTTTCTGCGATGCTGGAAGCTATGTCATCGGTATTTCAAATACCTGCAACGTTACTGAAAGTGAATAGGTTTCACTGGAGCTTCCAGACTAAGAACAGACTATGAAGAAGTAATAAGTGGTCCACTTCGGAGTGATGGCTCACTGAAACCTTATGAATATTAAGGGAACATTGTCAAATATAGTGCCAGAAGACAGGTACCGTGGATCAGGGGTGCTCAAATATAATTAAAGAAGAGCTACTTTCTCAAAGTTGAGTTGACCATAAGGACATGAATTAAGTAGAGCTTTCAGGATCTTTGTTGCTGATGAATCATGACTCAAAATGAGAATAAACAGCTAATAAGATTTTGTATGATAGTGTACAATTAATGCAATGTATTCATATAATGAATAAAAGTATGATTCTAGAAAAACTGGAAGTGGTCAGAAATGCAACGGAACATGTAAAGATTGATATTCTAGGCATTAGTGCGGTGAAATGGTTTGCTCTTGGCCAATGTGAATTAGATAATCCTACAGTTTACTATGCCAAGAAAGATACATTCAAGAGGAATTTCATTGTGTTCATTGTCAGAAAGAGCATGTCAAGATCTATTATGAAGTACAATGCTGTATGTGGATTACATCCATCTGCCTTTGAGAAAATTCAATCAACACAGAGTTCAAACTTACGCACAAACCACTAAAACTCATGGTGAAGAAACTGAAGAATTCTAACAAAGATTTCTTCAGTCTGAAATGGATCAAACATGCAAGTGAGATGCATTGATAATTATTGGTGATTGGAATACAAAAGTTGGAATACAAGAGTAAGGGAAAGTAGTTAGAAAAGATGGCCTTGGTGATAAAAACAAACCTGGAGAATGCATGATAGAATTTTCAAGACTAATGGTTCATTGCAAATACCTTTTTTCAGCAAGATAAATGGTGACTAAACATGTGGACTTCATCAGATGGAATACACAGAAATTGAACTGACTACAATTGTGGGACCTGTCAGTAGAGATACTCTATAACCATAGCCAAAATGAGGCCATTATCAATTGCTTATGTGTATATTCATGTTGAAATTGAATAAAATTAAAGTAAATACATGAGAACTAAATACAACCTTGATAGAATAATCCTTGAATTTAGGAACTATCTCAAGAATACACTTGACTCACTGAACACTAATGACGAAAGACCCATTGGGCTGTGGAATGACATCAAGATGATCATCATACATGAAGGAAATAAAAAAAGACCACTAAAAATCCAGAAGAAGGAAGCAGTCAATGTAATGTTAGAAGACACTCTGAAACTTATTCTTCATCAGAGTAGCTACAGTGAATGCAAGAAATGCAGAAGTAAGAGAGTTGAGCAGAAACTTTAAAGGTCAGCTTGAGAACACAAAGTAGGGTATTGTTATGTAATGTACAAAGACCTAGAGTTAGAAAACCAAAATGGAAGATCATGCCCAGCATATCTTAAGCTGAAAGCAATGAAAAAAATATGCAAGCCTCGAGTTATTGAATGGTCCAGAAGCATCACAAGGAGATGGAAGGGGAAAAAGATGGAAAGAATACACAGGGTGACTGTACCAAAATGAACAGGTTGGTAATAAAACATTTCACTACGTTATTGAAAAGCCAGGGTTCAGAGATTGAGGTAAGATCCATGAAAATGTTCTGAGAAGCTGGTAATGGAAGCTTCGACCCATCTATGCCAAGAAATCTGGAAGACAATTCTCTAGCTGACTGACTGGAAGAGACTCATATTTGTACCCATTCCAAAGAAAGGAGATACAACAGAGTACAGAAATGATCTAACAATAGCATTCACATCTTATGTCAAGTAAAATTCTGCTGAAGATAATCCAACCATAGTTGCAGCAATACATTGACAGGGTGTGACCAGAAATTCAAGCTGGGTTCAGAAGAGGATGCGATCATGGGATATCGTGACTGATATCTGATAGAGTTTGACTGAAAACAGAAACTATCAGAAAGATGTCTACTTGGGCTTTAATGACTAAGAAAAGTATTTGACTGAATGGATCAAAAGGACCTATAACACTGAGAAGAATGTGAATTCTAGAATACTTCCTTGTGCTCATGTGGAACCTGTACATGGACTGAGAAGTATTTGTTTGAGCAGAACAAGGGAATGCTTCATGATTGTAAATCTTTGGGGGACAGGAAACCTCATCTTTTTTCCACTGATGGAGCTGAACTTCTAACCTAGAGGTTACACTTATACACTATGCCAGCAAGGCTTCAGGTCATTAAGTCAGAATGGAATAAGGTTGGAGGAAAGGTGCTCCTGGTTTTCCTTTTAAATAATAGTCACAATAAAAACTCACACCTTTTGAGTTGATTCTGACTGAGGGTGATCCTGTCACAGGTTCTCAGTATGGATCCTTTACAGGAGCAGATAGCTTCATCTCTCTTCTGTGGAGTGGCTTGTGGATTTGAAATACTGACCTTGTACTAGCAGTTCCCTGTTTACCCACCAGGGTTTAACAATCAATAAATAATTTTCTTTCCTCAAGCATGTAAGAAGACTACTAATTATAGCCAGACTGGGGGGACTTGTATTGCTTTCATCAAAACCAACCTGCAGCCAGCTTTTGAAATGGATGGTGCAATAGTTTCCACACAAAAGATGCAGATGTCACTTTGAATGCTCAGATCACAGCCGCTTTTTGTTCAAAAGCAATTAAATGCAGACCGCAAAAGGCACAAGTAAGAGGGAGAAAGTTCAGTGAGAGGAAGATATTTTCATAAGCCAATTGGCAAGGGAGAGAGTTGAAGTTCTTTGTTTGCTTGTGGTTTCTTCACCTTTCCTCTAAAGTCCAATTCATAGACATGTGAAAGGCCAGTCCAAGCTGAATAGAGCCAGAGCTGAGGGATTCCAGGGGGCTCATCTGGGAGAGAGATGGCGTCTCAGTCTGAGTTCTCTTCAGCAGTTCCCACACAGAAGCAATCTATCTCATTCCCATCTTGCCTCAGTTTATCTAATAATACATTATGCATGCGTCCCCCTTTTAGTGGTTTGTTATTCAATTTAGCCTATGAATTGAACTGAACAACTCCTTTACTAAGTGCACGACTGGGGATCTGGTGGGAGTGTAGAGAAGACTGTCCAACTCCATGGCCATTCTCCCCGCCCTCCCCCCACCCCACCCACTGCCTGCCCCACCCTATCTGGGGATGTGGTGATAGAAGAAATGTGTCTCTTTTGCTCACACTGAAAGCCCACCATAGTACTGTTCTTATTTTCCCCAGACTAGTGCCATATGAATATGAAAGTTAGCATGGATTGAATCCTTCTTCCCACGCATTAATAGTAGTCGAGCTGGGTCTGCTCGTCTCTTCTGCAGGCATAGCGTGTTCTGCTTAGGTAGGTGGGAATGTTGCATCACTCGCTTCTCCATGGCCTGTGCTGGAAGCCACCAGAGGTCCCCTGCAACCCCTCACCTGTGAATTTTATTGAATCCCCGAAAGCTGTACATCTCACAATTTCCCAAGCTGATGGCATTCACAATTGGTATGTTGTTTCCATTCTAATGGATCATCATGATTCTGAATGCATAATTCAAATATACACTGAACAGAGTCAATCTGCTTTTACTGGGGTAATATTCCACCGGAACACCCTTGAACGACAACCCTTCTCCCCCACACCAAAACACACACACACACACTTGCCTGTTTATCTCTTTTCCAGAGATCGTATTATATAGTGTGGTGGTAGTTGACTTTAAACTAGCCCTTGAAATCCCACAGCTGTTTATTATTGGTCTTGACACTGTGGGCACATTCAGTCTCTTCTTCTAAAAAAATAAGTATACAAATAATGTGTTACCGCACACTCACAGAGTTAGTATGATGATTAAATGAGTAAATGCAGATAAGGCACTTAGAACATCCTGCTAGCAAATGTGAAGTATTATCAAAGGAGTAGATAGAATTATTTCAAGATACTGCTGTGTGTATCCAATGTATGAGAGCTTAAATTCTGAGCACTTTCACAGCCTTGCAAATGGCTACAGTTGACAGTGGAAGCCCTAGGCTTGTGATTCCACAGTGATTCCACCTCCATTGAATTCTCTTGACCACTAACTGCAAGCCTTCTGGCAGAACTTCACCGAAAGGGGATTGCTTATACTATTCTAGCCAGCCAGGTGAGGGTCTGCTGAACCACTCATATAAGCTATTTATTCTATCTAAGATAGCATCCCTACCCAGTCATGGTCCCTTTCCTAATTCTATAGTCCTATTTACAACCGCGATGTACTGATCTGCTGCCAATCATGCCTTGTGACAGTTTCCTTGTTCCCTGATGCCTTAGTTCAGACCTGCATGTCGATGAGTCCTTGGGTCATTGGTCGCCTTCATCTGAATGACTTGTCTTGGTCCTGTTTCAAATTTAATAAATGTCTCTATAAATGATATTTGGATTTGGGGGTCCCTTTTCTGATCCCCGGTCAGGAATCCCAAGACTTCAGAGCTACCACATACAAGATACTTTTATTCATCTTCTATTTCTGTTCAGAAATGAGCATGACAATATGTGTGAGTTTTAATTAGGAAGTTTTGCTCAGTCAACAAATACTTCTTGAACCTCCCCCTCACACCAGGCACAGGTGTTGATTTTGGGAAAGGAAGATGGACACACAGAGACTGCCCTTTCATGAATTGCAGGCTCTAGTGGGAGAGGTGGACGGAAATGTGAGGACCTGGTGGATCTTCACGAGCCTGGGGCTGACACAGGGCCTTAAGGGAGGTGAGAGCTGGGGCTCACAGAAGCACAGGTGTACAGTTGCTGGAATGGGAACTGTCACATCTCCCTGACACTTGTATATCTATGTACTGTGGGGTCTGATGGCATTATACAACTGATATTTTATTTCTCTTGCTTATGGAGTGGCTCATCGTGCCTCTGAATATATAATTCAACTCTGCTGAATAGATTCAACCTGCTTTTAGTGAGGTTTTGTGCTAAGGGCTTTCACACACATTATATCGCTTAACCAATTTTCTGTGAGGGCATCCAGATTTCTTCAGAAATCAGGACGCCAGAGAGAATAATTTTTTGATGGATCGAGTCCATTACAGTTTAGGCCATGAGCCCAGGTGATTGAAAAAGCATAAATCAGGCAATTGTCCTGGTGTTGTCGCTCGCTTCTCTTTTAAGTCTCCTGCTACTAATGGAGATATTACCTGACTCTCCAGATGATAAAAGAATTAGCTCATCGGATCACCACATATTCATCAGGATGATAGGTCTTCAGTTTCACTCATTTCCAGAGCAGTCTTTCATTTTAGGGACTAGAGAGGGCTGGCCGGCCTCTTTGGGTTCTTGGTATGAATGCTTTGTTTCGCTGCCACAGATTCCTGGCAGTCTGATTGGTGCTTTAGCCTGGAGGCCAGGTGTGTGTTCAGGATATGTGAGAAGAGAGGCAGAAAATCCTGTCTTCCTGATGCCTCCCGCTTTACGCGTATGACTTGGCTTCATGCTGAGATGAGCAAGCCAAAATCAGTTTGTCCATCAAATTCCCCAATCTGAGCTCTTAGAATACTTCACCTAGTAGTCCAAGTCCTCCCTGGAGGGATGGAGGATATTGCAGGGCAAGTGATGGACTACAGGGTCCCCTTCCACAGAGCCCAGCTGCAGGGCATGAGAAAAGTTATAAGAATCAGAATAGGCATGAGTCTGTCTCCCTGGCAGGAGCCCCAGCCCAGTTTTAAAGAACACATCTAAATGTTAATGCACACTTAAGACAACAGTGCAGTTTATACTCTTTCCAAATGGATTCATTTTGCAGTGAGTCTGATGCAATTTACTCAGGATAAAAATGTCTCTGGCAATCAGGGGAACAAAGGGACAAAGCGGGCAGTGGCACAACAGGGATGACAAACACAGCAAGATGACGTGGACGAGGGGCCAGAATCACATTGCTTTTGCAATCAGACGTCTTGGGGAATGTCAGTAGCAAAGAAGACAATCCTTCTTGGCTTGTAAGAGAACATGCGACTCCATTGGGAAGAAAAGAGGCCAATTGAAATGGTTTGGCGCCTGCTCCAGGGACTTTCCCATGTCAACTTTAGGTGGTTGAGATCGGAAGAGCAGGGTGCAGTTCGTCAAAGGTTGAGCCAAGCTAGGCAGCCCCAGCGAGTGGAGCACATCAAAATCCAAGAGCACCTCAGAATATCTGATTCTGGAAAATAGACTCTGAAGTAAACTAAAGTTATTTATGTTGGAGAAACAAGCCAAGAAGAAATGGGAAAAGTTCTCTCAAATGGGCTAGCAACCTGCCTTGTTTGATAAAGTTGACTTGTTCTATTGGACTCCAGAGACTGGCTAGAGCATCACCTCAAAGGTGGTAGAGTCGAAAAGGGAGCTAACATCTCCTGGGTCCTCAAATTACTTGGGGTTGCATGTACACATAGTCTATGTGTATATATATATATATATGCATCATAGTCTACTCCAGAGATCACAGTCTACTCCAGAGAGTACTGACAATCTGCTGAAGGCATTAATGAGAAACAAGGCCATCAGAATTGACAGAATATACATGGAAGTGCTTTAACAAGTTGATACAAACGATTGGAAGAGGCCCACATTTGTGTCCATTTAAAAGAAAAGTGACCCGATAGAATGAGAAATTTAAAGCACGATTAACATCACACATAAGTACAATTTTGCTGAAGATAATTTTAAATAGTTGCAGAAGTACATCAACAGGGAGCTGTCAGAAATCCAGGCCATATTCAGAAAAGAATGTAGGATGAAGATACCACAGATGAAATCAGATGGATCTTGATTGAAAGTAGAGAAAACAGGAAAGATGTTTACTTGTGTTTTTGCTTTTAAAGTAATAGCTTTATCTGAGCTTCTGATTTACGTGTGCTTTATTGACGACGCAAAGGCTTCAAACTATGTGGATCATAACAAATTAAACATGACATTGCAAAGAATAGGATGTCAGAAAATTTAACCAGGGTTATCCAAAACCTATACATAGACCAAGAAGCAGTCATTTCAGGGAACAGGGCACAAGGTTTACAATTAAAAACAAAAACAATGGTGTGTATTGGGGTGGTATCTTTTCACCATACTTACACAACCTGTATGCTGAGTAGATCACTTGAGTAGTTGGACTATATGAAGAAAAATATGGCATCGGAATTGGAGGAAGGCTCGCTGATGACCCACGATATGGTGACACAAACTTGCCTACTGAAAGCCAAGTGGATTTGAAACATTTACCGAGGAAGATCAAGGACTACAGGCTCTAAGATAAATTACACGGCAGTGAGTAAAGACTCCAGTCCTCACAACTGGAGATAACATGACGTAAGATGAGACAAGATTGAATCTGCTGAGGATTTCATTTTGCATGGATTGACAATCATTGCCCATGAAATCAGCAGAGAAAGCAAAAGATATATTTTATTAGGCAAATCACTGTACAAGACCTCTTTGAAGTGCTAAAGAGCAAAGATACTACAGATGAAAGTGCTCTTGACTCACACCTGGTATTTTCAACAGCCTCCTATATAAGTGGAAGCTGGATAATGAATAAGGAATACTGGAGAAGTGATGCATTTGGTGATGATGTTAATAAAGAATGTCAAATATACCATGGGCTACCAGAAGAATAAACCAAACTGCTTTGGAAGAGGTATAGTCAGACTACTTCTTAGCAACAAGAATGGTCAGACTTTGACTCATGCACTTTGCAGGGATGATCAGGTGAGAACACTTTGAGGAATAGGACATCATGCTTGGTAAAGTGGAGAGTCAGTGAAAAAGAGGAAAACCCTTAGTGAGATGGAGTAATACTGTGTCTTTCTGTGGCCGTCATGTGCTTATGTTAATTTCATGATTGAGGTGTGGGGGTGGAGTCTAGCTTGCTAATCTGGAGATAGCCATTGAGTAGCCAATGAGGCCTCTGTGTGGGCATGGCTTTCTCCTGAAACTTCTGGGAAATCTCACAATATTTCCCTCATGGAGATGAGAAGCTATCTCCCCAGTTGTTGGGAGTTAGTCTCATGACAATGAACTACAGAGAAGACAAGATGGCAGCATCTGAGAAGCTGGAGGAGCCAGAGGAGAAGCCACACGACCTTACCTGATGTAACTAGACCTCTGAAGCTGGAGGAGCCACATGGAGACCCCCTCCAGTGCTGAGTTGCTTCTACCACCACTAGACCCTGTTGATGAACCCTGAGTACTGGAAGCAAGGAGCCATGGGGAGACCCCTGCTAGTGCTGGGATTCTGCACCTGCTGGCCTGTGACTTCATGAGTCAGAAGGAGACATTATAGATTGATATCGGGCATATGGATTAATATTGGACTTATGACTTTGAACTGGACTGGGTTGGGATGCTTTCTCTATGTCCCATTCCTCTCGTATATAAACCTTTTCCTTATATCCATATGTATGTCAATGAGTTTGTTTCTCTAGTTTACCTGGACTAAAACACTTTCACAATGGGCTCAAGCATTGTAATGGTTGTGAGGATGGCACAAAACTGGCCAGTGAACATAGATAGAGTCATCATGAGCACCAACTTGATGGCTCCAGCAACCACTTCAGAGGGAAGTTGTATTATTAGATACAATCATATGCCTTCGTGTTAAAGATAGCAAACAACCAATGAATAGATATTGTTGTTCATAAGGAGCCCTGGGGGTAGATACTGTGCACTAAGGGTTGGGCTGATTACCCCAAGGTTGGCACTTCAAACCCACCAGCTGGTTTGTAGGAGAAAGAAGAGGCTTTCTCGTCTCATAAAGATTTACCATGTTGGAAGCTCGATGTAGGGTTTCTAGGACTCAGAACTGACTGGATGGCAGTGAGGTTGGGGCTTGATTATTGTTAAAAGCAACGAGTCTCCTATTTTTCCCATTTTATGTCGTAGGGGAATTTAGTAACTTTTTGGAAACATTATCTAACTCTCCAAGATTAGAAAGTCAGGGGATTATTCTCAAGCTCTTCCTAGGAGCTCAAGCAGCCACAGAATGAAGTGGTTTGTTTGGCAGGCTGGTGAATGATCCTCTGGTTTGAGCCAGGCATTTGGAGTCAGATGAGCTTTGAACGAGGTGCTGGCATTGGTTCTGTCTGGAGGGAGACCCATTGTCATCGAGGTGATTCTGATTGATGGCAACCCCAGTGTGTGAGAGTGATACTTTGCCCCTGAGGGTTTTAATGACAGAGCTTTTGGAAGGAGCTCACCAGGTCCTTCATTCCAAGACAGGTCTTGGCAGATTCAAATGTTTAAACTTTTGTTTAGCCACCAAGGGCCATCCTTGTTTACATCACCCAGAGACTCTTGGATTGGGGGGGGGTAGGGGGAGGAGGGAGTGGGGTTGAATCCAATTACTTTCAGGGGTCTTTTCTGTTTGATAATTCTATGATGGAAACATTTCTCAAAATTTTGCTAAGTAGATCACACTTCAACCCCCTCTTGGCAATACATGGTCAGGTGAGAACATGAAATTGGAGACACAGCCTTACAAGAGGGCAAGAACCACAGACACATGGGGGGGTAGTTTTTATTTCCAGCTGAACTCTGGCTCGACCTACCACTCATTTCTGATATCTCATTCCACAGTGAATCTGTGCCTAACAGCTCCCCAAGGCCCAGAGATCAGCCTTCCACAGCAAATGTAACAGTGGATTAACCAAGAAAGTTGATAGACAAGTGAAGATGTTTATAAATGGAAATCACCAGAGTCTTTTGAGAGGAAGACACAGTGGGTTCCAGAGAGATCCCTGAGGAAAGTGACCTGGTCACTAGAAGGAGGGCTGGGCTTCTCCAGAGAGGGGTCATTCTGAGGCCTGCAGCCAAACATCCAATAGAATAATGATTAGAATTTCATACAGTCCAGGAAGAACTTTACCCCTGGGAGTGCAAAGCAAAATGACAGTGGGAATATTTAAGGAACAGTAAGAGAGAAGGCAATTGAAATTCTTCCTGGGTTGTCTGAAAAGATAAACACAACAGAAGTCAGTGTGGTTATGTATGTATGTGTGTGGAGGTGGGGAGGAGGCTAGCAAATGGCAGAGAGAAAAACAGGGATACAACACCAAGCAGAAGCTGTGAGTGGAAGATGGGGAGATTTTATATAACCTATATTTAAATATATTCCAGTCACCTGGGAATGGGAGAGTAGAGAAGGAGACAGAGAAGAGAAAAAGGAGCAGGTAGAGAGGGTTTTTGACTAGCTAAAATGGTTAGTGTCTATTTTGGGTCTTAAATAAAATATTGAAAGTCCAAATTTACCTGCAGATCTGGTGATCAGCTTGGAAACAGTAAGGCAGCCCCTAAAACTACTGTGGAATACAGTTCCATGCAAATATACATGGGGTCAACATGAAGGGAAACAACTTTATGGAAAATGATTTCTTATCCATAAGTTTCCCAGAAGAATACGTGAATCTAAAAGGAATACCATGCAGTTAATCAAAGAGCATAGGTATGATTGTGTTTCCAAGGTTAATGTAGGTCAACATTCAATTCTTAGGTTTGGATAATCAAGGCACAAATGGAGGTGATGGAAGTGATGTGGTTGGAGGATGGAAACTATATCTAGGGTTGCAAAGAAAGAAGTGAATTGAACATCATGGAATGCCAGGCTATTAGAACAAAATGTTTTTGCATTGAGGGACTACTTAGGAGAGATCCAATATCTGCCTACTACTTTAATATTTAACATATAAATATATGCACATAGATCTGTTTCCCTATCATTATATATAAATATATTTACATATGTTCATGCCTGTATTTAGACCTCTATGAATGACCATTTGTCTCCTAGTTCTTTCCTTCATTTACTTTTGCTTTTCTCTTGTCCCACTATCATGTTCAGCCTTAATTTGGGTTCCAGTAATTTCTCTCAGTTACATTCACCTCAGTCAAGCCTTACGAGGCATGCTATGCCCTCCTTGCAATTGAGTTAGCACAAATGCTGAAGACAATGCAGGTGCGTAAGCACATGTGGGGAAGAAAGCTGATGGTGCCTGGATATCAAAAGATATCATATCTGGGATGTTAAAGGCTTGAAGAAGTCTTGAGAAGCAACAAAGTCTGCATGGAAGAAGCACACCAGCCTGTGTGGTGACGAGGTATCCACAGGATCAGGTATCAAGCCAAAAAAATTCTTATCATTGTGAATGAAGGGGAGGGTGGAGTAGAGACTCAAAGCCCATCTGTAGGCAACTGGACATCTACTTACAGAAGGGTTTCAGGGAGTTGATGAGCCAGTAGGGGTGCAGTATAGCACCAATGAAACATATAAGTTTCCTCTAGTTCAGCAGTTCTCAACCTGTGGGGGTCGAATGATGCTTTCACAGGGGTGACCCAATTCATAGAAGTAGCAAAATTACAGTCATGAAGTAGCAACCAAAATAATTTTATGGTTGTGGGGCCCCCACAACATGAGGAGCTGTGTAAAAGAGTCACAGGATTAGGAAGATTGTGACCACTGCTCTAGTTCTTCAATGCTTCCTCCCCACTCCCTATTATCATGGTCCTGATTCTATATTACAAATCTGGCTAGACCAGAGGATGCACATAGGTACAGAAAAGAGCTGGAAACACAGGGAATCCAGGACAGATAAACCACTCAGGGCCAATCACGAGAGTAGTGCTATCAGGAGGGGAAGGGACAGATAGGGGGGAAAGGGGGAGCCAATCACAAGGATCTACCTATAACCCCCTCCCTGGGAGGCAGACAACAGAAAAGTTGGTGAAGGCAGACAGTGGACAATGTACGACATGAAAAAATAATTTATTATTATTATTATTATTATTATTATTATAAATTATCAAGGGCTCATCAGGGAGGGAGGGGAAAATGAGGAGCTGATACCAAGGGCTCAAGTAGAAAGCAAATGCTTTGAAAACAATGAAGGCAACAAATGTACAAATGTGCTTGACACAATGGATACATGTATGGATTGTGATAAGAGCTATATGAGCCCCCAATAAGATTTTTTAAAAGTTATTTAGAAAAGAATTTGTGATCCAATTAGCACTTTGGACTTCCTCCCCTCCACACACACACACACCTAATACACATGTATTGAACATATGTTGGGAGTCAAACTTCATGTGATGCATCAAAGATACGAAGGTAAATAAGTCCCAGTTCTAATCTTAGGGAACATGAACCTTGGAGGTATAAAGGGTTAAGTCAGCAGTTCAAAAACACGAGCTGTACTGCACGGGAAAGATGAGGCTTCCTGCTCCCTCCCTGGAAGAGTTACAGTCTTAGAAACCCATAGGAGCAATGCTACCTGTCCTACAGGGTCACCGCGGGTCAGAATCGCCTTAAAGGCAGTGAGTGGAATGTAAGGGAGCCTAGTGGGTGATAAAGACCTGTAAAGAAACTGATGTGGTGAAGGTTATGGATGCTAACCGAGGTCGGTGATGAAGGGCGCAACAAAAGTGGGTGAAGAGGGAGGGAGGAGCCACTCTCCTTGGAGCAGGATGGAGGTGTCAGGGAAGCTTTCATGGAAGAAACCTTGAAAGACCACTGCGTCTTGAAGCAGGTGAAGGTCTTCAGGAACATGGGGGGAGACATGGAACGTTGAATCAGAGAACTTCACCTGAGACAACTGTGAGAAACTTGGTTTGAATTAAATATGCGCCCAATATGATGGGCTATAGAGAGTTGCAGCCCGACTGGGGGCTTGGGGTGTCATACAATGGAGCTCATACTTGGTCTTAGGTTTGCCTAAGTCTGTGGAAAGGTAAGAAGCAGACAAATGGCCTGAAATATCCTCTCGTCAAGGTCTGATTTGCTCATTTGGGAACTTCCTAATGGCCAGAAACAAGTCCTGGAGTTTTCCTTCACCCTCTAAACTTCACTTTTATGATCAAAGACTTCAAGGAACATTCCACAGGATTCATGATGCCCTGTTTTCCTATGGCTCAGCCTTCTCCCTCACACTCCTCCAGGTGAATGGAGAGTTTGTGTCAAAGTGGGGGGGGGGGGGAAGCAGCAGATGACACAGTTTCTTTTTCCAAAAAACACCGAAACCTGTTGCTATTGAGTCGATACCAACTCAGGGTGGGCCCATGTGTTACAGAGTGGATCTGCTCCATGGTTTTCTTGACCATTACACTCACAGAAGGAGCTCACCAGACCTAAGCTTACTGCAGTGTGATCAATTCTGACTCTTAGCAACCTTTTAAGACACAGTGGATGGAACTGCACCCTGGAGGTTTCTGAGAATGGAACCCTGCATGGGAGTAGAAAGCTTTGTCTTTCCTCCGAGGTGGTAGTTTTGAACTGCTGAACTTGAAGCAGTCCAGTGCATAACCACTATGCCAAGAGTTTGCATTAACCCTGCCATCACCTGAGATATTTGGCAGTTGTTTGGGCAAAGTTCCCTGTGGGGTAGAGGAAGACCCAGATCCTTGATCTCAAGAAACATTTCCAGAACTCCAGAATGGTAGTTTTCATGCCATGGTCTTGACCAGCTCTCAGTTAAAAGTCCTGAGTCTTTTCTGTGTAACTTCTCCTTCTCCCCATGACCCCAAGGCTGAACAGTCTGAGGGGAAAACTGTCCATGTTTGAAAGCAGTGAGAACACTCATTCTCTGGGCTTGGTGATGTAAAGGCCTCATGCTGAAAGACATAATGCCAAATCCACCTATAGATTTGGTAAAGCTTTTTACATTTGCTGTCCCATGGTTGATACGGTTCTTAACTAAGACTCTGAACCATAAGAGAAAGCATTTCTCCTGTAAAAGCAGAGAGTTCAGTGAGACACGTGAGTGAGGCAAAATAAACAAAACAAAGGGGGAGAAAATAGAAGTCTAAGTTGACCCGGTAATCGACAACAAGGGGGTTCACATGGAGACTTGGTTAGCATGCAGGGCAGAGATGGGCTTTAATAGGATGGCTCACGGTGTTTCTTTACCACTAAGGTCTAGACTTTTCCCACCACAGGTACAAAAGATAGCTGTCCTGTAGTTGGGTTTGCCTTGCCACCATAAGCTGCTGTGGTTTCAGAAACTGGGGCACTGCATTACGGAGTAATGTTAGAACACAGGAGTCTGAGGCCACCTTCCTGGCTGGACCCTCTGTGGTCCTTTGCAGTGTCAGGCTTCCAGCACTCCTTGACAGATATGTGCTTCTATATAAGACCTTAGAATGTTTCCGTTTTCTTCTTCTTTGGATGGGAAATATTCTACCTATTATGTTGGGCATTTATCCAAGTGAATAACATTTAATAATTGCATCTTAACCATCGATGCTTAATAGGAAAAGCCATGGAGTCATAATCGGGGGCATGAACTGCAGAGCTAGACTTCCTAGGTTTAAATCCAGCTGTGTGACTCTGGGCAAATTACTTAATCCCAATGAGCCTCGACTTCATTACTGTAGAACAAGATAGTCATAGGGCCATCCTCATCAACTGGAGAGCAGTATCTTAGTTGAGATGAAGCATTGAAAGCACTTAGCATGCTGCCTGGCACCACCAGGAGCCCACTGAAGTATTCCCTCCTTCTCCTGGTTCTATAAATTAAGTCAATGCAGAGAGAGGTATGTTTCTACTCAGGCTGCCAGTTTCTTGGCTCATCCCTAGCTAGTGGGCTCCCTCTAATCCTTCCCATTATGTGTTAGCAAGTTAAAGGTCCAGAGTGGATCCCTGCTCTTGACTAGTTGGAAGGGAGCGTAGCAGACAAGACGAGAGACAGACCAGTAGTTGGATCATCACAAGGTCCCACAGTGACCAGAAAGTCCTGTGAATTAACAGGCCTGAGAGGATAAAAGGACAAGTGTGGCAGACTCCGGCATGTACTACTCGGGACCCCATGGTTCCCATGCACAGTGAACACTATGGTACCTTTTCCAGAACATCAGAATTGTCTCATTGTCCTAGTCTCCTGGAGAGCCCCTTAAAGGTCAGTTGATCCTGTGGGGTCCACACTCTGCCCAGCTCAGTGGGCAACTGAGTAGAGGTTTGCTGACAGAATGCATGACTGGGTGGCACCAGCGGTGCATTGCCTAAATCCCACCCATGAGTTTTAATATCATCCTCCCCATGGTGAATGGTGAGACTCCATAAACCCGTCAGCGATGAAAAGTGAGTGTTTGTATTCATGTTGACTTCTCTTTGAGTGCAACATATATTTATCATTATGGGATTTGCCCAGATGCCATTCTGACAAGTCAAGGGGCTACCTACCGGTCTTCACGATCCTCTCTTCTTCCTGGTCTCCAATCCATCAAATATCCAGGGCAGAGTGGGGAATCCAAGGCAGCCCACTCCAAAGAGTCTCATGACTCAAAGAGTCTCAAGCCTCTGGCTGTCAAGTCTCGAAGGTCAAACCTGGCAGAAACCGGTGGTCTTTTCATTTGTTTTTCTTGATGCCCGTCAATGAAAGCAATTGTGAGTAAAAGTTGTACCTGCCAGGAAAGGAATTGTCCTTTGTACTTAGTGGCAACCTTCACACTTGAGGTACACTTGGACAGACACTTCCTGAGACCCTGGGAGGATTACATATCTATTCCTGGGCACAGGGAGGGGGTGGGAGAAGTGGTCCTCATCTTGCCATCAGATGCTCCTCTGTGATTCCCGACTAGGATTTATGTTTTAGACCCAGAACTTAAGTGGAAGGAGTGTTGGATCATCAACCTGCCTGAAATGGAATCTTGTATTCACTCTTAGAACACTGAACACCTACTATAGTCCAGGCACTGTACCAGGTGCTATACGATACAAACAGACATGTCAACATCCACGGTTTAGGGTCAAGTATTTGATGACCAGAGACTAGAGGAGTCTTATTGAGAACAGCTGTTTCTGACTGCATAAGAACAGGCCCAGAGTACACGTAGAACAGATTTCAGTTTCCCGCGGCATCTAGACTTTCTGGATCCATGGAAGCTGGATGCATTGCCTCAAACTCTCTGACCTGAGAAAATATTTGAACCATAAATATCTTCTATGTTTTCTTAAACCCAAACAGTAGTTTACCTCACTTACTGAAAAGTGTCTGTCATGACCATTGTGCTCTTCTAAGAACTATGGTGTGCTAGTTATATCATCTGTCAATTTGATAGATTAGACACCGGCCTCAAATTGCCAATTGGAGAACATTAAAAATAAAGGGGCAAAGTTTAGTCTGTCAACCAGGTCGTAGCTTGATGACCTCATTTGGAGGCACTAAAAAGCTACGTTCGAATCCTGGAGCTGAAGGAGCTTTGCGAAGGTCCCTGCCAGCCCTTAGTGTCTCTACTGCCACTGGATCCATAAGACTTTACACCCACTGGCCTGTAATCTTCCTGCATTTGGCATCATCGCTTATGGCACATCGTTTTGTGGGTCTGAAGAGGACTTAATGGATTGATATTAGACATATGGGCTAACATTGAACTTGTGGACTTGATCTAGACGGGGCTAAGATGCTTTCTCAGTATTCCATACATTATTCTTGTATATAAAACACTTGCTTATACACATGAGTGTCTATGAATTTATTTCTCCTGTCAATCCTGACTAACACCTATGAGGTAAAATTTCCATCATCCACTTGAAAGATTAGATAGGAAACTTAATGGGTGGTGAGTTTATCTTAATGGAGATGGAAAAATTCATAAAAAAAAGAATGAGGATGCCTGCACGACTTGAATGCAATGTGCCACTGAACTGAGCAGGTAAGAAGTTGTTGACTTGGTCTACAGTATGCTGACCAAATTCTCCGTAATGACAAATTTAAGAAACTAAATTACGAAAAACGTAACAGGTCCCAATTTTTTTCAGAGTCAGCCGCAAAGCCAGAGTTTCTTGTTAAGTATCTCTTCTAACCCGGATGGTGCCAGCAAAAGAACAACAGAAAACAAACAAATAAAAAGATTCCCAAAACCTGCACTCCCTTCCAGACTGGCAGGACAAGTTTGGGCAAGTCATTTGACCCATGGCTCAGTCTATTTATCTTTAAAATTAGGATGGTGACATATATGTCATAGAGTTGAAGTGAACTTAAGATGATGTGGCAGGTGGTGAAATACCTGGTGAACTGAACATAGGATCCATAGGTAATCATAGATATGATTCTAATGCCTCTGAGAACGCATTGGAGAGTCACAGCCCTTGCTGGTAAACTGGGACCTAGGTGAGACTCAAATTGTGCCATTTTGAAGAACAAAGAGAATAGATCGCTGAATGGGAAGAGGTGGATAGATGGGTGGGTGGGTGGATAAGTGGATAGGTGAGTGAGTGGGTGGACAGATGGGTGGGTGGGTGTAATAGAGACCCAATCTACTATTAAAAGTCCACTTTGTCTCCTACCCAACTCTTTGTTGACTCTGAAACCTGCCGTCCATTTGGAGAATAAATAATAGATGAGCTGTCAGTAAATCTGTGAGTGGAGATAATCACACCCATGTGTTTGACACACCCAGATACTGCTGTGTGGGGATGTCCAGGCAGAATTAGGGCAAGGTTGGAGATGCTGGTCACTAGACTGTTTACGGGTAGGGGGGAATGATAATCTATCCTGCACAAAAGTCAATCCCACTTCTCCACGTTTTCTTGTTTATGTTTATCTACAGTACTCGATGCATGGTTATATGAAGTTATCAACCAAGATGGTCCACCAATTCGACCTCAGGTCTTCTCCCTGAGTTTCAACTTGAGATGCTCCTCATAGAATCTGTGCACCTTTCTCAATGGGCATATGCCTGTGTCCATTTCCAAGAAATTGCAACTGCTGAAGTGAGACCCTGTCGTGTGAGGCTCATCAATGTGTGGTTCTGATTTGTACCATCGAGGTCTAGCCCTGCTATAGCAGAAACACCACACTGTGGATGGCTTTAGCAAACAGAAACATTCTCACAGTGGAGGCAGGCTGAAATCAGGGTGCTAGCTCTACAGGGAGATGCTCTCTTTCTCTATCAGCTCCAAGGGAAGGTCCTTATCTCTCTCCCGCTTCTGCTGCAGTTCCAAGCTGGTCTTCACGTGCTGTGGCATCTCTCTTACTTATCTCTGCTTGCTTCCCTGTGCCTCATCCTAGAGCTTTCTATCTCAACAGTAATTGGTTTAAAACATTCTCTACACTGATATGGTGTCTTTAACATAACAATGAAACTCCTCTTCCCAAATGCGGTTACATCCACAAGCACAGGAGTTAAGATTAACAACATACATTTTTAGGGCACTCAATTTAATCCATCACAGCTGCCATGTTAATGGTTTAAAGTCTGATTCCCCCAAAGAATGACTTTCAATATCACCACTCGTAGAGAAGAGGACTCTGGTAAATTCAGGCACGTTGGTGCCGGGGCTGGTGCCTGGGTTCTAGTTTAGTGAACATTAGTGGTTATGACAAGAATGAGGTATGTCAAGCCTTGAACCTGGGGTCTCCTCCCATTCAAGCCTCATACCCTGAGCAGCCTGGGGCGGGGGGGACCTGAGCCTATGACAGGGACCCCGGGGAGGCCAGCCTGCTTAGACTTGTTTTGGGCTAGATCCTTGGTACACTATCTAATAGATGTCTCACAACAGCCCCCGAAATGTGAGACAATTATTGCCATTTTGCAGAAATGTAAGTTCAAACTGCAGGATAGTCAGTGACTTACCCATGTTCACATGGTATATGGGTGTCCCTCCCCCTCAGGACGCATAGCACCCCATGTCTCAGAGAACTCTGAGCTGCACGATTGCTTCAGTGGCAGGCTAGTCAGAAACATGCCCACAACAGACGTGCACAGTGGGTTTTCAAGCTTTAAAAAATGATCTCTGAAGTCTTTGAATGGCACTTTCTTTTTAGTGTAAATCACCCGGACTTTAAAGCCCTCATTGTATATTTATAAGTGTGTTATTCAGACCAAGGGGTGAAAGAGAGAAACTGACACTATGAATGACTTTGAAAGGGAGGAAAAGCTGAGTCTGAAATTAAATCACGGTGACACAGCCCCCAAGGGCATTGATTTCAAGAAATGATCACTTATTCTCCCTCCCCCCGTGATCCTGCATGATCCTGTTGCTCATGCAGGCAGGGTGCGAGGAGGACTTGGGCTATGGACGCTGAATGCCACTGGCCTCTAATTTCTTATTGCTGGCCCGCTTTCCGGCATTGCCCCGGGCCTGCCCACCAAAGTACAAACCCCACCACAGCCCGGGGAAAGCAATCAGATCTCTTCAGAAGCCAATGGCTTGCCACATCTTTCTGTGAGCCTCTGTCTTGAGACTGCCCCTGGCTCAGCTGCTGGACTGGGATAGCCTTGTCTACTGACAGTGAAACTCGGTGTTCTGAGCGTGAGTGGACTACCAGTGGGGTGTGCCCTTCTCTTGGGCACTGGTGGCTCAGGTACAGGGTTTGGGGTTTCATGTGGGAGACCAGATTCGATTCCAGTTCCATGCCTCTCAGAGGCAGCCACTCCCTGGGTGGGGAGCTTCCAGACAGAGACAGATAAGAAAGAAAGAACTGGGAAGCTACCTGGCCAAACGACTGATGGAAACATCCAGGAGCACAAGGGTCTGATTCATGACCAATCACGGGGATGGCTCTGGACTGGGCAGCAGACCCTTTCCTTGTGAACTGTGTTGCATTGGGTTGGGAGCTGGCTCAAAGGTAGTGAACAACAGGATGAGGTCACTCTCCTCCTTTTCAGACGATGAGGGCCCAAAGTGCAGGAGGGGCAGGGCAGTTCTGCCGTCCAGTTCTGGGGTGGCATCCAGAGATGGCAGATGCTAAATCTGTCAGGCTGGAGGGGGTGTGTTCAGGGTGGACCACCTGCCCTGTAGATGCTGGGACTATTGCTACCGTGTCTTTCTTTGTGGGTGCGTGTGGGCTTATCTTTTACAATTTTTAACAGTTTTATTAGCACTTCACCCACATGTCACACAACTCAATATTTCAGTCATAACAAGAGAGTTGTAGAATTATTACCACATTCAATTTGAGGACATTTTCCTTTTCTCATTGTTATTCATGTCATTACTCCTTTTTCTAATTGCAACTTCAATTTTTTGTATGTTTCTTTCTTTTTAAAAAAAATCATTTTATTGGGGGCTCACAATCCATCCATCCATCCATCCACTGTATGCAAAACACATTTGTACACTTGTTGCCGTCATCATTCTCAAAACGTTTTGTTTCTACTTAAGTCCTTGGTATTAGCTCCTGCCATACACATGTTTCTCATTGCACTGGTGTTCCATGAATGCAGTGACCTCATAGGCTTCGGCTGTGTTCCTAAAACCCCCCAAAGCCAAACTCTCTACCTGCCATTGCATCACGGCAACCCCAAAACCCAAAACCAAACTCACTGTCAGCGAGTTGGCACTGACTCAGAGGCTCCCTCTGGGACAAAAGACACTGCTCCTGCCGGTTTCTGAGATGGTCTCTCTTTCCAGAAGAAGAAAGCCTCATCTTTCTCCCCTGGAGTTTGACGGTGGTTTCAAACTGCTGACCTTACAGTTAAGAGTCCAATGGGCATTCATCAACCAGAGTGCTTGAAGAGAGGCTTCCCTGGCCTGGAATTGAACCCTGGCTCAGATTGTGAGTGTGCTCACTCCTGACCTCTCGACTACCGGGGATAGCAATGCTGTAGGAGAAGTTCAAGAAGTTCCTTGGGGTTTCTGAGACTGAATCTTTGGAGGAGCAAATGCGCTCTTCTTTCTCCCTCAAAGCAGCTGCTGGATTTGAACGCTTGACCTTTCTGATAATTGCCTTAACATTTGACCCAGGACCCCACCGGGGCTTCTAAAATACTCCGCTGCCATCAAGTGGATGCTGAGGCGGGGTGTCCCCAGAAAAGAGAGCAGAGACGACCTCGCGATTGTCAGGGCGATCCATCTGGATGAAAATGAGAGCCCTGTCTTTCTCCCGTGGAACAACTTGGGGGCTGGAACTGCTGACCTTGTGGTGATCAGTCCAGCAGGGACGCTACCGCAGCACCAGGAATCCGAACACCTCAAAATGAACTGGCAAAACCCCCTTGGATCCGGAGAGTCCTGAGGCACACGCCCTAGGGCAGAAAGCCCTTAAACGACCCGGTAGCTGTGGCAATGGACTTGAGCGTCTCAATGTCAGTGAAGATGGCGTTGGACCGGGCCAGGCTGGGATTCCTTCTGTTACATGTGGGATTGCACGGGCCAGAGCCCAGTGGACGGTGGCTAACATCTGCCGTGTGACCCCGACGTCCCCAATCCTCCTTTGTGAAAGGAATGGATGACCAGAACAAGATCGGGCATTGATTAAGTACCTGCTGATTCCCAGCCCAGTGGGAATCACGTTCCCTGTGCCATTTTCACCCACGGTCTTTTGAGGCTTGGCAACTCCGGGACCTCTCGTTTCCAGATGCCCTCAGTGTGCTCCCATCAGTGGCCAGTCAGAGCGGGGCTCCTTGGTCGCCCGGTTTCTCTGCTCCCTTGCCCATGGCTGCTCTGGGGGCGGGGGGGAGGGGGGCACATGAGCAGCCTGACCCTCATCTCTCTGACCCCTGGGAGACACCCCGGAGGGCAAGCCTCCCAGCAGACATGGCTGGCCCACGCTGAGATTCATTCCATCTGGCTTGCTCCGCTGCCACGTGGGTGACTAGGAAGCGCGGCCACACCGCCGTGATTCCCTGAACCTCTCCCGGCGTTTCCAAGCAGACGCTGGCTGCTCTGTCCGCCTTGTGTGCCAGCAGGCTCTGCGCACTCACCACGCAGTGGCTTCTGAGGGGCTGGGTGCTGTCTGCCTTGCCGTTCCTCAGCCCACTCCTCTGAGTCAGGCTCTCCCTGGCCCTCTGTGCGATGGCCGCTTCCTCCCTGGTGTCCACACACACTCCGGGCTCTTTTCCTGAGAGCGGTTTCCCGGACCACCATCTTCGGTCATGAGAGGAAACCCGCCCCGTTTGCCATCACCACTGTCAGTCACCACCAGGACATCGCTGCGCCCCAACCCCCACCCCCACCCCCACGCCCCAGAGCGCAGAACCCTGTGCTGCTGAAGTCATCGCTGGCATTAAAGGGAGTGTACATTCTGAGAGGCAATCTGGGGTTTGGGGGATGACCTCACAATCAGAGAGCACCCGAGTCTCACTCCTCCGTGACCCCAAACTCAGAGCAGAGCAGCTCTGGACACCAATCCACCACCTCCTGCCTTTGCACCACGTTCAGAGCGGGCACACCCTTCACACCATCTGCTACACTGACCACCCCACAGCAGGGCAGATACCAGCACTCTCACATTGCAGACGGGGAAACAGAGGCCTCAGAAGGAGTCAGATTTGCAGTCAGATCTTATATAATCGAGGAGCAGAAGTAGAATTGCCTCATTGGGTTTCGAGGGTCATCACCTTTATGGGAGCTAGTTGCCACATCTATCTCCTTCGGATACCTAATCTTCTCCTTAGTAGATCAGCACTTAACCACTGAGCCACCAGGGCTCTTCCTGACAGCCCTGACAACTTAAAAGTATTCCACAAATGATGCCTATGGAACTGCTTGAATCACGGAGGACGACTTGAGTTCTGGGCTTCTGACTCCCGGCACAAGGACCTTCTTGCTACTCTCCTTGCCTGCAATGGCTAAACAGAATCAGAAGTCGGGCTGCCTAGGTTTACACTCCCTCTACCAGGCCGAGGCAGTGGCCTTAAACATGCTGTATGACCTCTGTTGAATTTCCTTCTTGACGAAATGCAAGCTACTAATAGACTTGCCTCCCTGCATTGTATGAGGTGAGGCCATTCCTGTAAGGCGGGCAGCCACGACTGTCTGGTGCATGTGAGGCTGTTGCCCCTCACTGGTGGGCGCCCTCAGGTCAGCTGTGGATCAGCAACCCAAGGCAACACTGCCTGGTCCTACACCATCCTTGCCATTGACTGTGGTAGACATTGTGCCCGCCCATTTCATTGAGGGTCTTCCTCTTGTTCTAATAAATGTTAGTGGTAGCTAGAAGGGCTGAAGGGTGGGGGATTGGCTGGACGTCTTTTCTTCATTCCAGGATCGAGGACAGTGACAGGCACGGCACATTCAAGGACTCAAGACACTGGCTTAGCAAACTGAAATGGACCATGTGGTCACCAGCCAGTCCGTTCTTCTCTCTGGGCTCAGTTCCCCCACTTGTCCATTGAAGGGGAGAACTAGATCAGGGCCAAAGTTCTTCCCAACTCCACAGTGTTCTATTTAACTCCGTGGTTCTCAGTGGGAGTGAATCACCGGGTGCCACTTGGGATTCTACAACGCACAGGACAGCCCCCCACAACAAAGAAAATGGCAAGGGTGCCGAAGCCAAGAACCCCGGGCCCAACCCTTCACAAGCACTCCAGAGGCCTGTGGTTTGTTGGGCTAGTGCCCCTTGTCCTGTAGCCTGCCAAGCTGGAGAGGGAGCGGAGCCCCTCGATGCAGCAGAGGGACCGATCAATTGCCACTGGCCACCCTTGACACATTGATCTCGCTGCAGGAGGGGTCAGGTGGGCTCAGGCATCTTTCAATTGAGCCGTGAGCTTACTCCTACACTTCCCTGTGCCTCTGCCAGGGATGGGGGGGGACAGCTCTGTGCTCAAGATGCACGGGACCTGGACTTGGGGACCCAGGACCTGCCTCAAGCAACGCTGCCGTGTGCCTGGATTTGCCTCCCTCTGGCTCCCTTTCCCCTACCTTAGGCCCCACAACCACCCCTCCAGAAGGCAGGCCAAGTCTTCTGATGATGGAAGAGTGGCCTTTTGGAGAGGACACTTGGCCAATCTTGGAGTCTGGTGGTCAACTAGTCTGAATGTGCTCAAGAGGAGGGGCTTGATCTCCTCTTCACCTGGGGAACCCCCAGCTCACTAGTTTCAAGACCCTAAAGAATCTAAATCACCTCTGTTGCTGTTGCCAGGTTGTTTATTTCTGTGTGTTTTTTTACCTTCGGAGTTTTCTCTCCCAGCTCCATAACTTCCCCACTGAGTTCTCCCTGGGGCGGGGAGGCGGGGAGGAGCATGAATGCAGAAGCATGCACTGCTCACTTCCTACCTCGGCTTCAGTGTTCTCATGGATGAGATGGGAATTCACTTGATGATCATGAGCACAGGAAAATCAAGATGGGGAAAGCCTATAAACGGCCCACAGCTTTGCACACCCGAGAGTCATTTTCGTCTTCTTCACTGCGCTCTGCAGGAATGAGGGTACTGGCACGCAGGAGTGCCCCACTGGGCTCTTCCTTTCACCGACTGCGGATGGGATTCCCAGCCTGGCTTCAAAGCCCCCACACAGCCACTGCATGCGGGCACCACAGGGCATGCCCGAAGGCATGGCAAACAAGAACAGCATGCCCTGGTGTTGCCAGACTTGGTGGCGTTGGAGGACAGTGCTGCTGGGCAAATACCTCTAGCTGGCCTGCGTCCAAAACTGCCACCAGCCCTGCCGAAGGTTGGGAGGACTTTCCAAATGGACCTTGTATGAGAAAGAAGGCCACCTTGGAAAGAGGGTTGACACGTGGCTGCTCATTCCCAACTGTGGAAAGCCCAAAGCTCTGACGTTCGTGATTTCTGGTGAGCAGACAAAGACGTACTTGGTAGCGCGGCCCTCTGAGCCAGCCTCAAAAGTCCTTTCAGATGGAAGGAGATGCATGAACCCAGGTCTGGGCAGAGCATTCCTCTAGTACCAATATTTCATTCTGACCAGGATCGCAGGAGCTTATGTTCTTTTAAGCACAATTAAGTATAGATGGATTAGCAAGAAGACGGAGAGATGGCGTTCAATATATCACTAAAGGCCTATAGTACACTCCTGGAAAAACACTACGGTCTCCCCCAGCAAACCAAGGGAAGGGGGATGAGTAACAGTCATTGCTTAGGTGAGTCCCCTCTGAAAAGGTGTTTGCTTATTTAGCAGAAAGACTAGAAATGTGGAATCTTTCTCTAGTGGACAGACAACAAAGAATGATCCCTCAGCCCCATCTGTGATAAAATAACTAGATCTGGTGATCCTTAACAACGGTGTCTGTGGCACACTATGCACAAGTTTCCAGAGTCACTACTTCTCAAGGTTCTATGGAGCTAAGGGAATTTCACTGAGATGGATATGAGGTGTACCTTCTGGGGTAGCATAAGCCCTTGAGGCCCTTAGGTCAGCCTCTCTTCCAAGAGTGACAGAATTGGGATTGTAGTGGTATCCACTGACCAAGGTTTTGGAGTCCACAGTCCTGTAGGGACTGCTTGGGTTGCTTCGATATGTTGCCCTTTCTCTTTCTATTCAAGTTCTGCTGGTATAACCCAGTTTCCAGCATATTAAATTACTTTTATTTCTGCCTTCAATGCTCCCCTTAGAGATTTGCTTCCTGGCTCCATCTGGCCTTTGGGAAATGAACATCTTTTAACACCCATTCATTAAATGCCCACTCTAACAGCTGGTTCTCTGACCTCTGGAAAGACAGCGGTCAGGGAGACCCACAGATCAATGCACCAGACACTACCCAGGGACTATTACCAGTAATAGCTCAATCTGGACCCTACCCATTAAAAGACCACAGTTAGTTTTAAGTAGACATCTCAGAATGGAAATTTGCAACCACAACCCAAATCATGATTTAGAAAACCAGGCTTGGGCCTGGGAGGGACTTACCCATGCTTCCCCGGACTGGGCACCAGGAGGATCTCTCGTCCAGCCTCGTTGTGGGGTAGCAGCTGGGCCACGTACCTCCCGGAGGGCTGCAGGTGCCTGTGCACTGAGACGGCCAGCGTGCAGTGCTCACTGCTGCTCCGCATCCAGGGACTGAGGATGGTGTGCTTGGAGTGCGCCGAGGTGTTGAGGAGGAGGAAGGCGCCTGGGGAGAGAGAGGGGAAGCGAGTATGAATACCTGTGAGTGCAGCAGTCCTGTGGCAGGGTGCCAAGGCCCTAGTACTACATCTTGTGCTGCCTGACGAGGGCTCTCTTCCATGATGTGCAGGAACCAAGCCCTTTGCCTTCTTTCTTCTCTTTCTCTTGTAAAGAGCCTAACTTGAGGCAGGAAGGTGGAGGCTCGGGAGCAAGGGCTTCATGATGAAGCAGATCGAGGTCAGTATTTCGAATCTAGAGCATCTCCTCTGGAGAAAGATGACACTTTGTCCTCCCAGAAGGAGTTACGCTGTCAGAACCCCCCAGGGGCAGTGCTGCCATGTCCTATCGGGTCACGAGTGTGCATGTGCTCAATGGCAGTGTGGTTCTAGTTTGAGGGGGGGGCCCTGGTCTTTGTGGACTCCACCACATACTAGCATTGTGCCTTGAGCCTCTGGTTCTTCATCTCTAAAATGGGGATATAAATCTCTATTTCAGAGCGTGTTTATGGAGACGATGTGAGATAATGCATGAGAGCACTTCACATCACTTTTTTGGCAGCACGGAGGCATCCTGTAAATCATCCATTATTTGATTTAGACTGACTCACCTTCAGCGTGAAAGTGGAGAGGAGACCTCAGAGATTCTTTCCCAGTCAATAAGCACCATTGACCAAGTCCCGGGGGGCGGGGGGGGGGGTAGGGAGGCGTGTGAAGAACAGATGGGATGGCCTACATCCCCCAAAGTGAACAGAGTGAGAAACTCAGTCAAGGCATGAAGAACTCCTAGAGATTTATCTCCGGGTCTTGGGAACAGGTTGAAGAGGCAAACCCCACGACCAAGGCATTCAATGGAGCTAGAGGATGAGTGCTCTCGTCACCATAGAAGGGAGCCTCAAAAGTTTGTGAGGTAAAGGGAACCGGAAGATAATTTTGTTTTCCACAAGCTTTCTGAAAGCCCTCGGACATTCCATATATGTCTAAAGTTGTGAGGCATTGACAGATGGCGCCTCCTTCAAAGATTCTTTCTGGCTGAAAGAGCAAACTGCTGGCAGGCCCTGTACCATCCTCACCATCCTTGCTTTGGCCCAGCCTCCTGTTGCAGCCTCAGTCTCAGCTCCTCCCCTTCTTCTTCGCCAAGTTTCTGCTTTGCAAATATAGCCTACTTCTCTAAGGTCTGGTCCCCCCTGTTCCCATGCCCATAGCATGTGAGATCAAGTCGCCTCCTCACTTCGAAGCTGCATTCTGGTTGTACTTCTTCCAAGACGGATGTGTTCCTTCTTCTGAAAACCCACAGTAGATGTAATATATCACACCTACTTCTTAATTCCAAAGCATCAGTCCTTCCTTGGTCTTCTCTAGGCACTGCCAAGATTTGTTCATGCATATGAAGCATAGGAATACACTATGGCGTGGGCCCTGGACAACTTAGTCCTCAAGGTGAGCTGTTCTCTGTTTTGTCTAAGCACTTTAAAGTGATCATTGATATCTCAATCTCCACAACCCTGAACCACAAGAACTAGATGGTGCTCAGCCACCACTGTCAACTGCTTTGAAATAGATCACAGTAGTTAGACGGGGAGAGAAATATGGTGTAAACTGAAAATCATGAAGAGACCAGGTGTACTGGTCTCATAGGGATTGATGGGATCTTTAATATTATGGCCTTCAGTCACTCTTCAGACCTGCAAGGAAACTCATGTCTGATTTAGAATAATCAATTATTTAATATTAAAATGGAAACATTTACCCAAGGACAAAACCGAGAGGATAAGGAGACAAAGAGGAATGGAGACAGGAAACATGAGGGGAGAGGGGAGGGAGAGTGATGATACATTGATGGAATTGCAAAAGACAAAGTGATATGAAATATGTCCGCAGTGCTGAATGCAAAACTATGATTTGCTTGGCACACCTTCACCTGATTTACAATGAAAAGATTCAACAAATAGAGAGAGATCATTTGCTACAAATATGTTCCATGAGATGGATGCATCTTTTAATTTTTTCCATCATTTGATTGCTTGACTGTTGCTTTCATAGTCATCGATTGTGAATCTTTGTAAGATGAAATCCTTGACAACTTCATTACTTGTTACATTAATCACAATGCTGCTTACTGGTCCATTCCCCACCCCACTTCCCCTGTGGTTCCTTTTTTGTTTTCTTATGTTGAAGTGTCATCCACACTGAAGATCTGGAATCATAATCAGCAAGTGATTCCAGTCCTCTTAACTTCAGGCAAACATGATTGCATCATATGTCCACCTCAAGCTCCCAACGAGTCTTCCCTCCAATGCCGATGCCATGCTCTTTTTCATATAGTCCAGCTTCTTGATGTATTTGCTCAGCATACAGATTG
>PVJH01006122.1:0-104855 GCA_004026705.1 Nesogale talazaci
GCAATCTATACATCAATTGGATCAGGCATGTTTGTACATATGTTGCCCTCATTCTTTTTAAGACATTCACTGTCTATTCAGCATTTGGTATCAGTTCTTTTTTTCATTCTTCCCCCTACCCTTATAAACCCCTGATAGCTTGTACATTTTTATTATTTTCATCAATCGCACCTACAGCTGTCTACCTTCCCCCATGTACTTCACCATGTAGGGGGGTGTATGGTTATGCATTGATCATTGTGATGGTTTCCCCCTTTCTCCTTTCTGCTCCTCCTATTCTGCCTACTCATCTGGTATCACTATCTCTGTTCCTGGATTCTGAATGTCGTGAGCTCCCATTCCTTTCTATAACTGTGTATATGTTCCAGTCTAGTCCGAATTGAGATGCAGCACTGGGGTCAGTGTAATTCTTTATGGAAGAGGAAAACCTCATTTTTCTCTCATGGAGTGACTCATAGTTTCAAATAAATGATCTTGTGGCTACCAGCCCATCACATAATCCATTACACCACCAGGACTTCTGTGTTACAAATTCTAGGCATTGCTTTTTTAAAAATTATTTTATTAGGGTTCAGATAATGCTTATCATAATCAATACATACATCTATTGTACGCAAAGCACATTTGTACATTTGTTGCCATCATCACTCTCAAAATATTTTCTTTCTAATTAAGCCCTTGATATTAGAGCCTCATATTTCCCCTCCCTCCCCAATCCCACCTCCCTTATGAGCCTTGGAAAATTTATAAATTATTATGATTTTGTCATATTGTGCACTGTCAGATATCTCCCTTCACCTACTTCCCTGTTGTCCATGCCTCAGGAAGGAGATTACATGTAGATCCTTGTAATCCGTTCCCCCTTTCTATTCCACCTTCCCTCCACCCTCGTGGTATTGCCATTCTCACATCGGGTACGGAAGGGATAATCTCTCCTGGATTCTCCATGTTTCTGGTTCCTATCTGTACCAGTGTACAACTCCTAGTCTATTCACATCTGTAAGGTAGAATCAGGATCATCATAGCAGGGGGGGCGGAGTTAAGAACTAGAGGAAAGTTGCATATTTCATTGTTTCTACACTGTACCCTGACTGGCTGTTCTTGCCCTCGCAACCTTTCTGTAAGAGGATATTGCTTCACCTACAGATGGACTTTGGGTCCCCAATTTGTACTCCCCCTCATTTATAATGATATATTTTTTAGTTTTTTGCTGCCTGATACCTGATCCCATTGATGTCTTATGGTCACACAGGCTGGTGTGCTTCTTCCATGTGAGCTTTGCTGCTTCTGAGATAGATGGATGCTTGTTTACTTTCAAGCCTTTAAGATCCCAGATGCTATGTCTTCTGATAGCCAGGCACCATCAGCTTTCTTCACCACTTTTGCTTATGCACACATTTGCCTTCAGAGATCATGTTGGGAAGGTGAGTTTCATGGAATGCCAATTGAATGGAACAAAGTGTTCTTGCATTGAGGCAGTGCTTGAGGGGAGGTCCAATGTCCATCTGCCGTATTAATACTAACCCTATCAGTATGTACATGTAGATCTAATCCCCCATCATCATATAGAAATATATTTACCTATGCACATGCCTGTATTTAGACTTCTATAAATGCACTTTGCCTCCAGTTCTTTCCTCTATTTCCTTTTACTTTCCTCTTGTCCGACTATCATGCTAAGCCTTTATTTGGGTTTCAGTAATTTCTCTTTGTTACATTACTCTTGATCAATCCCTATCAGGCTTCTCACACCCACCTTGCTACTGATTTTGGATCACTTGTTGTTCCCTTATCCCTGGATTGCTCAACACAACTTCCTTTCCCTCATCTTTGCATCTCCCATGTCCCAACAGAACAATCAGTCCCATTGTTTTCTTCTCCAGACTGTTCACCCAGTTTATCTTATCTAGAAAGATGTGCAAAGATAATAATGTGTACAAAAAAAATCTTAATATGAAGTGACCAAAGGGAAAAAAAAAGGTTAAAACAGCAACAAAAAAAAGTCCAGAAAAAGTATATAAATAAGTAAAAAAATAAAAGCAGTAATAACAAAATAAAACCTCTGGACCTCCAGGAGTGACCCCCAATTGGGTCCAATGGGGTGCCACAATCTGGCCTCAAAGTATATCCTTGGCACGCCCTCAGGAACTCCATCTGCTGCTCTGCTGCACACACTTGGTGTCTTGCCTTGGTGTGGTGGGGTCAGACAGGGTACAAACCTGACCCTGCTTCTCCTTTGTTATTCAGCAGGGCAGCAGATGGGGCCAGCCATATGGTCCTCTCTGTCCATTGGCTATTCAGAGTGGAGATGTTATCCTCAAGGTTCAATGGACCATGATGCACTCTACTCTCTCTTCCTCCCCCTTTTCATTTGCTCTCATGTACTCTGATCAGACATGTCCCTCTCGCCACACTGCAGCTTCAGTGCTATCCTCCAAAGCAACCCCCCGTGGGAGAAGGGGCGGCTGTCCATGTAGTTGGTATTGTTTCTTTTCCTGTTGTTTTGTTCTCCCTTATGTGAGAAAAATTTAAATATTATCTAATTACATATAACAATGGAACCCCACCTTAATTAAATATGATTTCTTTAGTATTCATTATTCAAGCTAAAGATTGCCTTTATTATCAAACACTCATTGTTTAAAATTCTATATAAGATTCAAATTTAATTTTTGATAGGATAAGGTCAAATATTTTAATTATTTGTTATTTATTCGCATTATATGTAAACTCATTTTAAGTCCAAAGTATTTTAAAATAATTCATACATTTTCACTGATATTTAAGAAAGAACTCCAAATAGTACAAGACAACAATTTAAGGATGTAAGGTCTCAGTCAGAACACTTAATTTGTTGTTGCAGGACAAAAGCAGCCAGAGACACTAGATAAAAGGACAAATATGACTCAATTGTAATAAACTTTATGTTAAAATACTGTGGTCAACAACACAGAGCCTGGATGACTTTGTGATTGTTTGGGGGCTTGTGGGCCACAAGCTTAGAAGTTGGAAACCACCAGCTGATTCTCGTGGGAAAAGATGAGACTTGCTACTCCCTTATTGTGCAACAGTGGGCTCCAACCTAGGGACAATTATGAGCCTTTCATGACTCGGCAGTGTTTCCAACTCAATGGCCCCTAACAACAAGGAATAATTGCCTTGGAAACTCATCATAGCAATCTTACAGGGTGGTCATGATTCCTCATCGGCTCCTGGGCAGTGACTGAGTGAGTGAGTGGAATGACTGGTGGATAATAATTTACTGAACACTACCCTCCAAAGTATCTCCTGGCTGGGTCTAATTTTAAGAATCAATACTATTATTCTTTCTTGGTAACAATGTTCTATGTCTCTTCATAGACATTTTGAAACTGATATTTTTTAAAAGAAAATATTTGTAACTTTGTCTGGAAAAGTAACCTAAATATGTTTCATTTTGATTATTTGAAGGACAACACCAGAAGCTAGCTTTCATGTATCGGTGCAGTTCGCTAAACCCATCTCCTCTTACCTGGTGGTGCTGTCCGGTAACAATTGCACTGCTAACCATAAGTTCAGGATTTCAAACCCTCCCCCAGCTCTGCAGGACAAAGATGGAGCTGTCTGCCTCATCTGGGAGATGGGGACAATTCAATGAACATGGGGTTTTGTGTTTTGTCATTGGCATGTGTCCTTACCACTAGACAAGTTATTATTATAGACAGAAAGTTATTATATAAACTTGTAGACTATAGTAGAATCTCATACAAATGTCTCCACATTACTGAAATTTATGCTTTATGTCTCAACCCTAAATAAAGAATTGGGCTTGAATTCTGAAAGGTGTCTTAAAGCCTATAATTCTCACAGGTGCTCCTTCACAGGTGCTCCTTCAATTGTCAGTAGATGCAGTGCCCTTGTTCTCTTTTTTAAAACACATTTAAGACTAATGTCATTTCCCCAAGAGATCCTATTGTCTTCGAAAGTTACTTGTTTCATATGAAACATATGTCTTTCAATCAATGCCAATGAGAAGTGAATCAATGATAGAGTGATTACAGGATGCTTGGTTTCTCTTTGAAAGGCAAAGATTGTTGACTCTCTCTTTGCATCTGATTTGAAAGGACAGAGGGGCAGCTCTTTTTGCCTAGGCTGTCTCTCATTTTTTAAAATTCTCCCTATCATGGCAGGATAGCAGCTTGCCTTCAATGCTATACTCTAAGTCTAAAGTGGTTAGTGAATATTATATGCAAGTGTCCAGGATATCACCAGACTTGCTCTCTTCTTAATACTATTATAGCTTAAACTTTTCCAGAAAGGGAATGATCTGAATTTTGTCTAGCACCCCATCTTATTATGGTACTGTGTGTAAAGGGGAAAATAGCTTTAAAATGTATAGAAACAAAAATTGGGTCATGCAGCTGCTTCCTTAATGTTGGATTTCAGTTTTCATTGACATTCCTTCTTTTAGCTCATGAATATTCAGAAAGAACTAATATCAAGATAGAAGTATTTCCCCTTGATTCATTTTTCAATGTCGCCAAGCATATTAGTCCATACCAACAGAGGATTGAAGGATCCAGACCCATTGCCATATAGTTGAATCTGACTCATGGCCATCCTAGAAGATGGAGTCTTCATGAGAGCCTGGTGGGTTCGAACTACTAACCTTGAGGTTAACAGGTCAACTCACAACTCTCTAAGCCATATGGCCTCCCCTACAGGACTGCAAAAACTTCAATGGTAGTGGCTGGCCAAATCACCACATCTATGACTTCATAAACCCCTCACAGATTGTGCTTGTCCAGTGGGTCCCTATTTCTTGGAACCTGTTTTCCCTTTTTCCATCTCCTTTGGAGTGATTGTAGTGAAGCAGCCAGAATTTGACAATATGACCCCACCTCATCTGTAGAGATGAAACCAATTATTGGCTTCTGGCCCAAACTGAACTTATTTGAGTCCATTCTCAAGATTTTTGAGTTGGGAAGTGGGACATTTTCATCCAGCGAAATTCAGAGTAATTAAACAGAAATGATGAAAACTTGTCAGCTGTTATTATATGGGTGTGCCCTTAAATCCATTCCAACTCAGAGCAATGCTAAAGAACAGAGCACATCTGCCCCAGTGAGTTGTCAGAGTCAGGCTTTTCCAGGAGCCAGTTTGTTTGTTTGTTTTTCGACAGAGAGGCTAGTAAGTTAGAACCACTGACTTTTTGCTTAGTAGCCAAGTGCTTCACATTTGTATCACAGGTCTTTTTTTTTCTTTTCACAATCTGTTGACAATGGCTCCTCTCTGACATACGTAGTGCATTAGTACATATTTGTGAGTTTTTAAATGTATCCTGAAAGTCCTTTTCCAGAGAAAGAGACAAGGAGGAAACAAATACATGGGGGAAAGTTACACTGAGATATGAGAACAACTTCTGGCTCATCTGTCATGTTTGAATCAATGGCTGTAGTTCACCTGGGCACCCAGCTGGACCTTTGCCCTGGGGCTCTGGAGAAAGAGTCAGTTACAGTTTTAATTAACTCCACTTATTAGCAAAGCCTGTGCATTCAGGTTTCCAAAACATGCAATCAAAGTAAAGAATCATGAAGCTCCCTTGAGACTCTGCCTTCTGCAAGTTGGTTATCACGATGATGGCAGGGTTTTCCTCGTACCAAACATGATGCTGAATTATTAAATTGAATCAGCTTTCTGAAAGAATCTCTTCAGGGAAGGAGATCACAAAAAATTCCCTTTTCTTTCCACCAAGAATTTTGTGCATCTTCCACAAACTAGGCAACCATATTCAGTAGGCACCCAAGGCCAAAGACAGAAGTGAGTATGTATCCTGCTGAAGGAGAGGTGCATTAGCTACATGATCACAGAAAAGAGGTGGAACATGGAAGAAGGGGAGATCAGAGACCCAGATAGAGGAATCAATATATGGGAAAGCCACAAATCATAGAAAACATGGCTGATACACAGAATTGCAGTGATGCTCACAACGGTGGCTTCCTGTGCTTGTTTTCCCACAAATCCTTTTGTTAGCTAGTTCCTAACAGTGTCATTTCTGTTATCACGTTGCCATAGTTAATTTTCACATAGAATGAATGTCTTATTTTTTTCATTTCATTTGCAAATCATGTTCAGCATGATCTTTAGCATTTGTGAAGAAAGGCATGACATCTACCATGTTATTGGCACATCCAATTGTTCAACATGTTCAATGAAGAGAATGCAAAAGAAAAAGGCATTGCCAGCATTTTCATGTTTTCACAATGGAATAGAGAGTGGGATAGCGAAGTTCAACTCCATATTTTTGTTATTTGCCGTGGAACTGATTTTGGCTTATTGTGACTCTGTGTGTTCATACTTCGTTATTCTTCACTATCTCATCTCCATCTTACTTGGGTGAAGTCACATAAATATATGTGTGCCCAGAATATTGGAGATGTTTATCTCCATCCAGAATTTATAGGAAACTCGACTATCTTTAGCAAGGTATATACAGGGAACCAAGATAAAAAGTTATATTTGGCTAGTGTGTATCCATTCTTCAGTTGTAATCAATACTACTCTGCAACATTTCAGTAATATTCTACCAATGGTCTGATGATGTAATGACACAAGACAGAAGTCCTCTCTGTTGGTGACACGTCCAAGCTTTTGAGTGATCAAATAACTCTTTCAATATGTACACAAAAAATCAGTTGTCATGGCCCTGCTCATGTGTTGTCTTGAGTCAGTATAAAATGGTAGTTATTTAACTTTGAGCCAGGATGCTTCCATTGACCAAGATGTGCTGGTGTTGTAAAAGGAAATATATTTCTTGAAAAAAAAAACAGGTTTAAGCCCTGTTTTCACTAGTGTATAGCTTTGTGTAAAGATTACTGAATAATTGCAATGATTCCCACATAATTGATGGGCAACAATCCAGCGGCATCAGGAGAGAGTTCAGAAATGTTGTGACCTCCACAGTCTCCAGCCACTATGCACTTTGGGGAGAGAAAGGTGGAGGTTTTCTAATCCAAATGTGAAAATTTGTGTGCACTCAGGCAGAATTCCTTAGAACCTTCTCTGTGCTCCCCTAAGACTGTCTATACCTACCTCCATTGTGATGCTTTTTACTTTGCTTTATCATGACTTCTCTTTCAAAACCATTAGCTTACCAGTTTTTTTAAGTAGATCATGTAAGGAAGGAGAACTCTGGTGGCATAATGGTTATGCGTGGGATTCTAACCAAAAGCTCAGCAATTCAAAACCACCAGCTGATCCTCAGGGAAATGATGTGGTTTTCAACAAACATAAACAGGGTCCCTTGAAGTCAAATTCTGACTTGATCACAGTGTTTTTGAATTTTGTGTGAGGATTATTATTGTTGTTGATATTATTACTTATGTAACCTAAGATGTGTTTGTTAACTCAAATCCACTTTTGAAAAGCTAGATTCATCATGCTTTAATATTCTACAAGAGTTGTCTAGGGAAGAAGATAGAACATCTTAGAACCACTGGAGTCATGTGAATGTCTTGGATTTTTCTATCCACTGCAGAAATTGTGTATTGAACTAGGTTTAGAAATAATAATTCTGGTACCACCTTATTGAGAGATGCACAGGAGAAACAACTTCTAGACTGAGGAAGCTTCTTTACATTTATTATTATGTAGGTGATGTCTTTAAGAGATCTCCAGAACCTATAGGTTTAGAAAGTAGCCCTTCTGCCTGAGAGTTGGGTGGTAAGGCACCAGGTCAGCCATGTGAAAGCGCCATTTGCTCCACAGGTCACAGAGAGCTTTGTGCTCCTAGGAAGACAGACAACTTTGGAAACCCACACTCCTCTGTACCCTAGGGTTTCTCTGAGTTGGAATTGATTTGACAGCCATGGATTAGCTTTCCTTCCTTCCTTCCTTTTTTCTTTCTTCCCTCCCTCCCTTCATTCTTCCTTTCTTTCTCTTTTGATGCTATTGGAAATTCTTTGGTACTAGATTGACCCTACTCACTCACTTTAGGTTGTACCAGGAGTTTATTGTGTTTTTAATACAAATGGAATAGTGCAGAAGGATTGTGTTAGTCCAGGTAGACTACAGAAACAAATTTCATAGACATATATATATAGATATAAAGAAAAGTTTTATATACAAGAGGAACAGGACATTGAGCCCAGTCCAGTTCAAAGTCATAAGTCCGATATTAACCCATATGCAGGAAATCAGTCTATAAAGTCTCCTTCTGACTCACAAAGTCACAGGTCAGTGGGTGCAGAATCCTGGTACTGGCAGGGGTCTCCACATGCCTCCTCGCTTCTTATCACTGACAGAGGTCTCCATGTGGCTGCCCCAGCTTCAGAGGTCTGGCTCTACCAAGGCAAAGCCGTGGGGCCTCTCCGCCGGCTCCTCCAGCTTCTCAGATGCTGCCATCTTGTCTTGTCCATGATTAATCATCTCTGAGACTAACTCCCAACAACTGGGGAAGATAGCTTCTCATCTTCAAGAGAAAGCCATGCCCACATAGAGGTCTCATTGCCTACTCAATGGCTATCTCCAGATTAATAGGCTAGACTCCACCCCTATAGTTCAATCATAAAATTAACATAAACACATGACTGCCACAAGGATACTAGTGCTTATAAAGTGCACAATTTTGCAATTGATTCTTCTTTATCTATGAGGAAGCCACAAATATGGAATTCTGAATGCTATCCCACATAGAAGTGAGTATTGTACTTGCAAAGCTGAATTCAAAATTACTCCAAACAAATGCCATCTTTGTTCCTAAACTTAAGTGATATCTTGCAGTTTTACATAGCAGATCTTCTAAAGAATTTAAATTTCTGGATTTTTTTCTGATTGACTCTATATTACTATACCTAATTTTGTTTGAGAAAAAAGTGCTATGTTTCGCTTCCTCTAATTAAAATTGACTATGATTTCATGTGAAAAAATCGAATTATCTTGTGATAGATTTTAGGGCTTTGCCTACGTTGGGTGGCCATTCAGAAGGTGTATCTGCAATGTGTTTTCCAAGGGGCATAAGCTATTCAATTGAATTCATTCAACCCTATTTACATTTATCAGCACTCAATACATTGGGGAGGTTTTTCTGCTTTCTTCCAACACTTATTTTGAGAGAAGACATTTAATGACTCTAGAAAATCTATTAGTTCAGGTTAATTGTGGGAGAATGTGATGTGTATGTGGAAGGACAGAGTTTGTTGTTGATAAGTTGTTGTGTGATTCAAGCTTTGTGCTGTCATCTGAAGTGATGTCCAAAATTAAGAGCTGCGTAATAACTTTCTAATTGAAGGTCTTCATGTCCAGTAGGTAACAAGATGTTTGAATCCAAAGGGGGTATCTATCAGGTGGTTGGAAAGGTTTGTTCCCTTTAGTAAAATGAATTTTCACTGAACAGCCTATTAAATATATTCATCTGAAAAATAAACCCTACATAATATGCCCATTTTTATGATTCAAACAAAGCCTTCATTTTCAGACCAGATTTTTGTTAGATAAGGGCAAACAGAATAATAACATATGGGAAACCTACATAAACGTGTACCATTTCACCCCAAATCATAAGAATCACCAATATTGCCACTGAATTATTGATATCTTACTTGAATGGAACCATTTAAGAATTCATATTAAGTACTTCTCTGGGCATTACCTAAATCAATACCAGACTTTAATATTTACTTTGGTTGTGCTATTTCACACTTCTGGAAATGTTAATGCACATTGAAATAACACATATTTGACTAGAGACTATTGAATATTGCTGTCTTAACTATTAAAACCATGTTCCCATGATCAGTATTTCTACAGTGACAGGTATAGTACAAGTACATGGAAGCATTAGATTGTGACCTTTGCCTAACTCAGTAGGTATCTTCATTATAATTGCCTTGAGGCTTATGTTTGTGACTTTTACATTTGTTCCTAGCACAATGTTGCCTATTTGAAGAGATGTGTCATATGTCACAAGTATTCAGTTAGCATCGTTAAGTTTGATTATAACTGGTTAAGTCATATTCTAGCAACAAACTGGATTCCATTAATATTTTGCATGCAGCTAAACATAACAAAACATAAAATTTAGTACGAAGGGTCAGAGTGTCATCTGTCTCTTGATATTTCCAATAAATTCAAATCATTGTCAACAGAACATTTGGGTGTCAATTAATGTGACATCAAACCCATGTCATCCCTCATGTTACTTTAACTATTATATATTTATTTGAGACTTAAGTCCCTTCCATTCAATTTTAAAATGATGCCTCAAGTTTATGAAATCTTACAGAAGCTTAAACATGAAGCTGATATGGTTTCAGTTAGGATTTTTAATAAGCATTTTAATTTATTTCACAATTTCAATTCCCCTTAAGGTACATATTCTTTCTTGACCTGTGGTACTTGAAAAAATGCATTTTAAAATTAAAATTGGTCATGTTCATAAGATCACATGGATGTTATTACTCTAGAAATAAGTAGAATCTGGTGGTGCTGAAGTAGCATTCTTCCTCTTATGCTGGTGATGTCCTGTGTGTTGTTTGTTATCTATGTAAACCAGATGTGACATAGATTTATGGAAACAATTCTGACCTTTACATGGGTAAGAGTTTCAGTTGTAAAGAGGAAATGATGTTATCTTTTAGCTCTTTCAAAATTTTGGATTGATGCAGCATTGACTATATATTAGGGGGCTTCAAAAAAGTTCATTTAAAATTCCATGGTCTTTTAATTACATTTTGCCACCAAATTTTTGTAGGCCATATAAATCATTTTGTTTCAGTCAATCCCATGCCACAATCATTGGACAGCTACATACTTCCCATTCACAGTAGCACCAGCAAGATCTCTGCGTTTAATGTATTTTCTCAAACACTGCTAGTTGGGTGGTAGATTGGTGCCACCATTTTGCAAGTTTCTTTGTCAATTTCTATTAAAATGAACATCAAGTTATTCTTTTTCCTTTTAGGAAGATAGATGTATCCCACAGAATCATAGAGGACATGTAAAATAATGTTCATAGTACTACTGCTGTTAATAACTAAAAATTATAATAAAATCTACCTTCAGGTCTTTCAACAGTACCTTCATAAATAGATAGGTCTATCAACAGTAGAATATATTTACTTAGAATATAATTTACTTCAATAAAGATGAAGGCATGCTAATTACACATCATAATATGGATAAACCTCACAAACAATATTGTGTGAATGGATCAATATAGTGCATAAGATATCATATCATTTATATAAATTTCAGAAGCAGTAGAATTAATCAATGTGGTTAAAAATCCAGATAGTGATTACCCTTGATGAATAGAGTGGTAGAGTACAGGGCACTTTATTAGAGCATCTTAGATACTGATTTAATATCTCCAGATGTACTATGCCTTTTCTGGGGGTTGGTAATGTAACTGTGTTTCAGTTTGTGGAAATTCATTAAGAGAAGTGCTGATGATTTGTGCATGCTATTTACTTCCATAAAATAAAATTCCTTCTTGAAAACTGCTGAGGGTGAATGTGGGTGACAAAATGGAAGGTTTTATTTGTGCTTCCATGAATTTCTTAGAGCTGTTCTAACAAATTACCACAAACTGGATGGCTTAAAACAACAGGAATTCATTCTCTCACAGTTCTGGAGGACAGAGATTTAAAAACAAGGTGTCAGCAACTTTGTTTCCTTCTAGAGATTTTAAGAGATTGATCCATGCCCCTTTCTTAGCATCTGGTTGTTATCAGAAAATCGTGGCATTTTCTAGCTTGTAAATACATTCCTTAAATCTCACATGACCCCCATCTTCATGTCCTCTCCTTCTCTGTACTTATCATCTTCTATCTCTTAAAAAGACAATCTTGATTGACTTTAAGGTTCATCTAGGTATTCCTTCATGAGCTTCTTAATGATACCTGACCATCTTTCCCCCTCAATATGGTCACGTTTGCAGGTCTCCAGTAAGCCTAGCTTTTAGAGAATCAAGCCACCATTCAAACCCTTGCAGTTCTCTTTCATAACACCATAAAAGCCGAAATATAAACATACAGCATGTACAAGACTGGGAAAAACAGATTTACAATTTTTATGGGATTTTTAGAAAGTGGAAAGTGAAAATTAGTTTAATTAGAAGCGTGCAGTAAATTGAGGTTGGGTGTCAATATGAAACAACTCCAGATAGACTCAGGAGTTGGAAATGTCGGTTACCTGTGGATATAGTAGTGAAGGAAATTTAAAAAGCAATATTCGGTTAAAAGTCTATGTAAGAAGTTTAAATCCTCAAATCTCTTCAGCAACCCTGGCAGCCAGAAGATTCATTCCCTTCTCCCCCATTGAGGCCCAAAGAAATGCTACTAACATTTTTATAACTTATAGCATTGCTGGAATTTGATGAATATTCTCAAACATGGGAGGGAAAAGAAGTCAGTGGTTTTCATCTTTTAGGCTACATCCAGCTATCCTATCAGAAAATCTGCAAGTACATATATACAGACTAGTCACAAGTACAGTTTCAAAACTGTATCTGCAATGTAGCTTTTCTCATAGAGGTTCTGAAGAATCTAATTTGGAAAATGAGTGTGCAAACCAACAAGGAAGACCTGAGAACAAAAATCAGAATATGCATTTTAAATTAGACATATTTTAAACACAAAATATGTCTTATAAGTAATAGGGAAAACAATAAAGACCAAGTAGAAATAGTTTAGTGAAAGGAAATTTGGATAATGTACAAGTGAATGGAACACTTCAAGAAAACCACACCACTCAAGATCTATGAACACTTGTTATATGTTCCCAACTTCTGTTTCTTAATTTGAGGTGTTGTCTACTTGTCCTTGTTGCTAATATACTAATCTTGCAGATTTACCATAAAATGTAACCTTTCCCAAATAAGAGATAATATCTTCATATATCCTTAGGTGAAGGAAAGCGTGTCTCACAAGGAATGAGCACAGAGAGAAAAGTCTTTGTCACCAGCCTCCAAAGAGGAAAATCAGGACTTCCCAGAATTCTCAAGAGATGATCATGCCCACAGAGAGGATTCATTGTCTAGGATCTTCTTGACAGGCTAGACTCCACCCCTAAATGCTTAATCCTTAAATTGAAAATCATATAACTACCACAGAAAGCTTTCTTAACCTAGACAGAAATCACTCTAAAAATAAAACTAAAGTCTTAATCAATCATACTTCTATATACTTATAAAGTAAAGGAAATAATAACCGTCAAGTATAAGAAGACATGACAGAGTAGCAAAGTTTATTTCCAGTGGAAACATAACAAAAATATTAGTCCTGAATCCAGAAAGAATCATACCTCAACAAGAAGGATATAAATATGTTTTAAAACAGTATTGCTTTAAGGCTGCAGTTCATATACACTCAGGTTTAGTCTCAGTAATATATGTGTATTATCACCCAATGAAATGTGTCTCAGTGGGTGGTTACAAGCAAGTGCTCTCATTAATATACTTAGTTTTAAGGTGCTTTCAAAACACTAAAAAGGTCCAATCAAAGAGTGATTTGCAAGGGCATCCCAGGGTGGGCCAGTTTCCTTAAAAACAAATTAGTTCAGAAGGTTATGACAACTGTTTGGGGGGATTGCATAGCTATTGCCTTGACAGATTTTCTCTAATGATACAGGATAATCATGAAAATGTTTAAGGAAACTGAAAATAATATTGGAGAAAAGGGCCAACAAAGTCACACTGAAATTTTTGTTTTCTTTTCTTCCCATGGACAATATTCCTGCTTGTTCTCCAAGGGACCTACGGGCTCTCCCAGAGCAATTTCTTGGGAAACCTTAACCACATTCACAAAACAATCTTGACCTCACCCTTTCAGAACTCTTTATGTTCCCCAAATTTAAAAATCATTAAAAACATGTTTTCAACATTGATGCCTAGGAGTTTGTCTGTCCTATATCCCCTGTGTTTCCAGGGAATCTTATCTGTACCCATGCACATCCTCTGGTCTAGCCAGATTTTTAAGATTTAGTTAGGATCATGATAGTGGAGCGGGGGTGAAGCATTAAAGAACCAGAGGAAAGTTGTATGCTTCATCATTGCCACACTGCACCCTTAACATAAGGGGAAGGTAGGGGGAGAATGGGGGACTGAACACAATGACCTATCTATAACCCTCTCCCAGAGGGATGGAGAACAGATAAGGGAGAGGGTAGACATTGGACAGTGCAAGGGAGGAAAACATTGCAATAATTTATAAATTATCAAAGGTTCATGAGGGAGGGAGAAAGGAGGAAGGGAGAAAATAAGGTGCTGATACCAAGGACACAAATAGAAAGAAAATGTTTTGAAAATGATGGTGGAAACATATGTACAAATGTGCTTGAAACAATGGATGGATATACGGAGCACTGAATAAAATGAATTTTAAAATGAACATCTTTTACATCTCTTTAGGGGGCTCCGGCATTAGTTTTGACATAGGGTAAATCATAGACATAGAATTCTTTGAGAATGGGTTAGAGAAATGGAAAAACCTTCAGAAGTAAGTAGACCTAGATAGAGGATATGTCAAGAAATAATAGTTTTGTGGTTTGATATTTTCACATAATAAAAGTTCAAGGGTTTTGTAATAATGCTTCTTACCTTTGACTTTTTAAAAATTCTGCACTTGTGGGTGTAATATATATCCACTTAAGGTGGCTCTTGGGTTGGAATCAACTGAACGGCAGTTAGTTTGGGTCGATTAGGATTTTTCATTGATGGAAGTATGAGTATAAAGTTGGAATGTAAAAATACACCCCCAAATTTCATTCCATAATGTTTGTTTCTTCGGTCTGGAAAGGTGTCCCTGTCTATGGTTTCAGAGGCATACACTCAATATGTAATATTTGTTCTGTTGACATAGACCCATTCTAACTCCTGTGAACCCTCGGGGAAGGAGTAGCACGGTCTTATGGGCATTTCCAAGGCTCTAATCTTAAAAAAGAAAATTTCTTCATCTCTCTCATGAGGATCAGCTGATGCGCACAGATTGCTAACCTTTCAATTATCAGGGAAGTCTTTATGTATAGTGCACCTAGGCCTCCTTTCATAATGCCAAATTTAAGAGAAAAAATAATTAGTAGTAAATATGACGAAATTTTAAAGCTGGTACATCTTGTTGGGAAGGGTGTGTGTGTGTGTGTGTGTGTGTGTGTGTGTGTGTGTTGATGATTTTCTCAGTATATTTTAGTGTTTTTATAGTTCAAAATTGCAAGAAAATTACAGGCTTTCTAGGAAATCTTTTTATCTCCTTAAGCCAAACCTTATCATTTTGTCTCCTAAGTAACTTTACTACTCTAGCTATTCTGCTTTTTGAGTTTACTTCTTTCACGAAAATTGAAAATTTATAGAAACAGTGATGTCTTCTTCCCTTTTGTATTCCTCTGTAACACCTTGCCAGACATCTAACATATCTTAAACTCCCTGGTAAGATTTTACTATACACTCTACAGAGGTTGATTCAACTCACAGTGACACCATAGGATTGATCCCAAACTAGAACTGCTACTGTGGGTTTTCAAGTGTCATCGTTCTCTTCAGGAGCAGCCAGTGGTTTTGAACTACCGACCTTGCAGTTAGCAGCCAGAGTCAAAGCCAAATACAAAACACAAAATGAATTATACATAAATACTTGTTTTTTTTAGGTGTCTCTAGAAAAGGATTAAAATATTTACTTCTATTCTTCCCTGGTGTAATGGACCTATGTTGTATACAAACCTGCAATATTTTTAAAGAATCACTAATAAAAGTGCTAATATAGTTATTTTGTTAAATATTATTTCGCATATTTAAGAAGTTTTGACCTCTAAGTAATGATACATACCTAGATTTAGCTGGTCAATCAAAAGAACACTTTATCTGGTTCTTTCACATACCATTTATTTTAGACTATTGAATGAAATGCCAAACTCAATTTGATTACTTTCTTGTTGAACTTTGCTTTGGTTTGCTACTTTAATAATGACAACTATTTTTTCTCAAGACCCATTAATATTTGCTGAACATCTACTAGATCCACAAAAACTTTCAGAGATGAATGTTGCCCAATCATTTAGTTGTTAAGCAGTGCTTGAATGTATCTGACATTTGGTTTGCATCCTCCTCTGTAATTTTAAATTGCACACCTTTAGTTTGTCCACACATTAATAAAACGTGCTTTTATCATTTATATTTTCAAAGTTATATGAACTTTTCCAATTGAACAATGCCCTTAAAAAGGAAAGATTTTGAACATACTTAAATGGTGGTTCTATAAGTACACACGTGAGTTCATTTGCTTGCCATATGAATGCATTAAATAACCTATATGGAATTATCTTCTATCAATGGAATTGTTACTAACTGAGGATTGCACGTGTGCTTGCTCATGCATATATAAAATGCTAAATATAGGTGATATATTTATGAATAGCTATTTCATGAATACATAAAAGTATATAGTTTCTAAAAATGCTGTTTTGGTGTTCTATTTTCTTTTCCCTTTATTTTCCCGATGCTTCCGACTGAGTACTAGATATATTGGGCTTCCATTGATCCCTTAGATTGTTATCCAGCTTTCCTCCAAGCAATACCAGGAGGATGCAGTGTTAGAGTTGTTCCACTTGATTGCTTGATGGACTCTACATACCTACACTGCATGATGTGTTTCCTAATTGGATCTGAAAACTTACCTTGGCACTTTTAAAGTTTGCTCTCTAGTTTCCTTTTCAGCATACTCTCAAAAGATATGCTGATGATAGCATTGACTTTTCAGAGTGATCTTTTAATCGTAATTAGCATTTTTATAAATTGGAGTTGAAATATACAGCCCCACCACCACCACCACCACCCCGCGTACACACACATACACACATACACACACACACAGGGGCTTGATGCTTCTGTAGTTAGAAAGGGCAGGAAGAGCCTCGGGAAAAACTTGCGGACTTGGCAACAAGAAGCAAGTCATACACATATACACGCACACTCATACACACACACACACACACACACACCTTCATTCGTTTTATCGCTAACAGACTTCATGGGATGCTTCATCACTTATTACCTAATGCAGTCAAGGCTGACCGTCACAGGCAATTCACCTGGCTAAAATTCAAATATCGTATACTCAAAAGAGGAATGGTGCATCAAAGGTAGCCACATTTTCATATATATGTTGAATTGCAGGTGCCTGATATTTTGCAGATTCTTGTGAGCATGCATTTAGGCTTCAGCAAGGCTTTGGAAATCCTGCTCAGCCCCTGGCATCTTTTAGAACTCCTTCTTGATCTCTGGTCCAGCTGTGCAATGCAAAGCAATGAAGCCGAAGAGGCATCAGTGTGGCTGCAGCTGGTGCTAAGGGGCTTGGTTGCGTGCTATCAGATAACACACACATGGTTTTTAGTCATGTGGAAGGCTGCCTTGCTGAGCATTTCTAAGGCTGTCAGAAAGATTGATTCCTGAAATATTTTCAAAAAATGCTAAGTACTAGCTACTTTGGGTATTTACCCAGGAGCATCACAGCTGCCTGGCATTGCTGGGTGACAGATGAACACTAGTAGTAGCTATTTTTCTGATTGTTTGTGGTCTTTCACAGCATCTGAGAAGAGAGAAGTTCAACTCCATATGGGATGAAATCATCACGCTACAGTGATTTCATCCAACTCTTGGTCTCATTTAAATACACTCTGATGCAAAAGACTACCAAATTTGTATCTGAGAACCCAATGTCATTTCTGCCTCCCAAATTCATCCTTGCCTACTAAATAGCCGGACTTTGATGTCTTATGAGATACCACAACCTTTGCGTGAAGAACCACAAACTCCTTATCTGTCCACTCATATTCTTTCAAAACTGCCTCCCACCATAAATGAAAACTCTTTCCTCCACTTTCTCCAGCCAAAGCCTTGACAGCATCTTTATCATCCCACATGTCAAGGATTCCCTTTGCAGATTCAATACTTGACCATTTTCCATCACAAATGTCTTCATCAAAGCCAATTAGAAATCTGAATGAACTACTGTCTTTGCAGTCTAATTTGTCAACATACTTCCTCCAGCTTGGCAGTATATTTTCAATCAGCAAGAAGTGAGGAATTTTAAAACACAAAGAACCCTCTACCCACTACCCAAATTATCACACTACCTGCTGTTCAGAAACCATGAACAATGCATTATACCCACGGTCCAAACCACACCTACAAAACAATAAACCATTTGGCCCTCTCATAAGTTCTCTAACTTCATATCCTTCCATTTTTGAACGTTTATTTTCCTGCCTGGAATGTTCTCACAGATATTTGCATGATTTATTTTCTCACTTCCTTTCCAATTCCACTCAAATGTCTTTTTATCAGTAAGTTCTCTCTTTACTAGCATTGCCCCAGCTGGTTTCTTCACTTGCTGTATTTTCTTAATAATCTCTGTAACTTCCAGATGCCTCTCTGCTCTGCATGCAAAATGTATTTTGTCCAGGGTCAATTCTCCAGCACCACCAACACCACTTGGTGCATAAAAGTGTTCAATGAGCATTTTGCAGTGTGCAGACACCAATCTGACTTTTTAAATTTTTCTTTTGTTTCCTTTTTGGAGTTATAATTGCATCTTTACATGAAGACTCACCTGCCAACTTAGCATTTTCTACCCAACAGGGAGGGGAAACTTCCCCTTGCTTCACAATAATTTGCTGGGTGCTGCATTTGTGGGAGGCTTAGCTGCAACCATTGCTGCCCTTTTAGGTGCTTGTTTTGCCCTTTTTCCTCCATGGCAGCCCTGAGAATCTGTTCTCCTTGGGCCTTTCTAACCTCAGCCTTCTGATGTCTCTTGAGATGCACTTGGGATAGCCCTGTGGAATGTGACTCCCAAGACATTCTTTTCTTTTGAGTTTCTTCTGATTGCCCCCTTTTGTGTTCCCTCTCTGCTGAAAGTTCTCCTTGGAAAGGAATGCTGATTCACATTTTGTCTTAAGAACTGATAAAATCCATCAGGCCTCACATAAGGACTCTCTTGTCCTGGATAAATCTTGTCCCTGCTGAATCTGTAACAACTCAACTTGACCTTCATGGGCAGCAGCAGCAGCAACAACACTGGGAAGTTGGTGAAGAGAGCTCTCTTTTCTACCTCTGTTACCACCAACTGTAAAGCAGTGCTTAGGATAAACACACGTGGGATTAAAAAGGTCTCAGTTTAATTGAAGGGCGAAGAGATAAATGGCTCATTGAGCCTCTGACTTTCTGTCTGTTGTTCTCTGATAATGGGATCAGAATGAAGCTGCCTTAGCTAGTTCTCTGCCTCAACTTGTGAGCTACACTACTTGTGAGACACCAAACCCGTGAATCATGTCCCTCTAATTTGAGGTTCCTTTGAGACCTACTTCGCCATCTGGCTGGTGTATATATCATTTGAGCTGGGGCCTGTCGGGCCTTGTCATCTGTCTGGCTGTTGTTGACCCACCCTGCTGTTTACTACCTGTAACTGGACTGCCTGTATTGCTCTAAAGATGACTCAGCTGTCTGCTTCTTTGACTTGTACCTGGCAGCCTTCATAAGTTGAAGGACTGCCAGTATATTAAGTGTCTCATGGAAGTGTGTTGAACTGAGCCCTCTGTAGTCCTCTCTGAACTAATTTGATGTTTATTTCTTCATATTCTATCTATCATCTATCTATCTATCTATCTATCTATCATCTATCTATCTATCTTTTATCTATAATCGTAAGCGTCCTGGTCTTACTTCTCTATAGAATCCTGTCTAACACAAACATCTTGCTTTTTTCTCTCTTAAAGCATAAATCTAATATTTCCAACATTCTGTTGTGTGATTTACTTAGATATCAAAGTCAACAATAGTTTTGTTCCCCAATGCCAGTGGAATTTGCTAGTTCTTGGAGGAAACAGAGTCAATGCAAACCAATATTATTTTTCATAGCACTCAAAAGAGATATCTGTCTATGGTAGATACTCAATAAAGCTAGCTAGTTTGAATTTTAATTTTTAATTAAAATATATTTGATGGGATGTTCAACCCCTTAGTTGTAGAGACATTTACTGATGATATTGGACTTATGTGTCTACTCAGACATAGCTTTGCAATTGATGTGAAGTATCACAAGCTTGTACCACAAATGTGATATGGATGTTCTAATATATCAGCTCTTCTTGAAGTCTAAGGGGTAAGGAGTGTCCTAGACCCTGTATTTCTGACCACAAGGTTATTAGCCTTATCATTCCTTTCAAATAATATAATTTCCACTAAGTGTGATGGCATTTAAAAGCATGAGAAAATAACTTTAGTCTGTACTTAACTGAACTTAATAGAGCTCAATAGAACTTTCCATGATAATGGGAACACTCCATATTTGCCTATCTAATAAGGTAAACCATAGTCATAAGTAGCTGCTGGACTCTTGAAATATGGGTGGTAAAGTTAATGACTGGGCGCTATCATATTGGGCAGAACAACTCTTGGTTAAAATCTAAACTATATAATCCACTAGGAACCAAACAAGAAAAATAAGCAATTTAACAATTCATCAGGCTCAACAAACATTAATTTGAAGTGTTAACAGCCCAAAGTGTGACCAACAGGCAGAAATTAAATTAATAGACCAGTAATATGAGAATAAAAGCATCAAAGCAAGCCTAATCTTTTAATGTGGTGAACATTGTTGAATATTATCTGCCTGATTCTAGCTGTGTTCTCTTGCTCTTTTATTATCTTCTTTTTGTTTGATGATGCGGCAAATGATAGTGCTGTTGCTTCAAAATAGCTTCAAATTGACACCTGCAGGCCTTATGTTAGTGAGTTCAGGTGGATCCCAGCATTGACATTTTTCTGTTAATGGAGCCTGGAGCGATCAAATAATTTGCCTTTAAGTCCGACAGACTATGTGGTGTTTACCACCTACCTCTCCATCTTAGATGATCTGACAGCTATTGATGAGGCCAGTGTTCACTCTGTAGCAATACTTTTATGCTAGGTTAATCATCATTGAATTAACTACTATTTCCAGTCGATGTCTTTGAAATATTTTTTAATCCAAAGGAGAACATTCTGCAGTCTGTACATTTGTGAGTCAAAATTCCAGGACATAATGCAATCATACAGTGAGGGAAACCAGTTAGATAATTAATCAATTATTCCTAAAGTAATCCTAGGAATTACTTAGTGTCGAGGCTCCACTTCATGACTCCTATATTTATGAATTATTTTAAGAAAACATTTATATGGATACCTATTGATCCACATTGCTCAATATGCATCTCACTGCCTCATTAACTCCTGCCTATAAGGTATGTAAGGTTGTCTAAGTCTGGGTAGACTAGAGGAACAAATTCAAAGACATGCATATAGATATAAGGAAAAGCTTTATATACAAGAGGAACAGGATATTGAGCCCAGTTCAGTTCAGCGTCATAAGTTCAGTATTAACCCATATGCCCGAAATCAGTCTATAAAGTCCCCTTCCAACTAACGAAGTCACAGGTCAGTGGGTGCAGAGTCCTGAGACTGGCAGGGGTTTCCACATGCCTCCTAGCTTTCAGGGCTCAGGGTCCATCAACAGCAGAAGCATCTCATCACTGGCAGAGGTCTCCATGTGGCCTCCCCAGCTTCAGAGATCTGGCTCCATCAGGGCAAAGTTGTGTGGCTTCTGCTCCGGCTCCTACAGTTTCTTGGATGCTGTCCATCTTGTCTTGTCTGTGATTTATCGTCTCTCAGAACTAACTCCCAACAACCAGGGAGATAACGTCTCATCTTCACAAGGGAATTATCGCGAGATTTCCCAGAAGTCTCAGGAGAAAGTCATGCCCACATAGAGGCCTCATTGGCTACTCAATGGCTATCTCCAGATTAACAGGCTAGACTCCACCCCTACATTTCAATCATAAAATTAACATCAGCACATGACTGCCACAGAGGTACATCTCTATGTCTTTATTTATACTGCTCCTTATTTCTAGAATGCCTCACCCCTTTTATCATTCCAGGTGCATTTTGCATTGCTTCTAGAAACTTCCAGGGCCAAATTATATTATTAATGCATTTATAGAGTGGATTCTATGTTCCAGGCATGCTATTTGCAAGGTAACTTATATACCTTCCATGCAAACCATCATGAGATTCCCTTTATACATATTTTCTAAGAGGAAGCTGAGGACTCCAAACATGTGAAATGATTTCCATAAAACAATTTTCATGAAGAAGCAGAGCTAGGGTTTGAACAACAGAGTTAATGAAAAGAACTTTAAAAGTGGTAGTATGAGCCTTTGATATGATTAACCCTGAGCACACAGGATACACTTGAAACAGCTTTCCAACTTTCTTGCTTGCCTTTATTTCCCAGCCTTGTGTCCAATGTGCTATTATTTATCTCTTACCTCATAATACCTTACCATACCAGCAGAAACTAATTATATGCCCATTGTGTATAAGAAAGAATACTAGATTGGGATAGACTTGCGCTCCCCCCCATCCTTGCCCTACCTGGTGCAGATAATTTGCTACATGTAATAACGTTCTCTCATCCATAAATCTCCCTCTGATTAATACCTTCTATTTTCTCTTTCTTATCTTCAAACTGTAAAATCGCCCAGTCATCACTGCATTGTTCAACTTGTTATTAAATATTATATTTTACTTATTGATAAGTGAATTACATCACTTCAACCAGAGTATACATCCTATGTGTGTATGTATCTTGTTTTGTACTTATTTGGTTTTGCCCTCTTAGGCCAACCCCAATGCTAGGACAATCACTGGCAGTTATATATTGTTGACTGAGTGATTACCTAGCTTCACAAGTGGATATAAAGATATATAGTGAGTAATTTTCTGAATTCATGTGGTAATTTTGTATCTGAGAAAAATGTCTAAAGTAACAAGTGTTACCTTGAGTTTTAAGAGCTTTCAAACAGTATTTCAGGGCAAACCAGCAGGTGTATATTTTCAGAAAAAGCAGAGTAAGGAGGATGAGAAATGGGAGGAGAATATGGAACATATGGAACATATGGAAGCTGTTTGCTTCCAGTAACAACTTCCCTCTTTCCCATGAGACCAGAAGAGCCTAAAGTTGGCCAGCTACCACTACTGAAAATGTTGATCAAAGATTATAAAAAAATAATTCTGATCAAAAAGGGAAAATCCAGAACTGCATTTAACATTCTCATGGCATCCAGTCTTTCTTGAGTCATAGAGACTGGATGAACCCTGAAAAACTGCCCTGAGATCTTTCAACTTTAAACAAAAACAATCCCCTGGAATACTTTTTTTAAATAAACAAAAGCTTAATAAGTAAACAAGACCTATGCATTGTGCATATATAAGATCTATCTCAATGGCTCAACATCCCATCAACATCCAACAAGTAGCATATGAGCAAGGACCAATGGCGGTAAAGGAAGTTGTTCAGCTGTGCTGAAAGCATAAGCCAAAAACAAAGCTCTAGGAATTGACAGAATATCAACTGCAAGGTTTTAACAAGCTGACAAAGAACTGGAAGCACCCAATGATCTATGTCCCGAAAAAATTGTGATCTTTACAAAGAAAAGTGGCTCAACAGAATGTTCGAACTACAGAACCATAGCATTCAAGAGAATTTTGCTGAAGATCATCTCACAAATGTTGTGGCAGTACATTGACAGGAAACTGCTAGAGATTCAGACTGGATTCAGAAGAGGGAGTGGAACAGGGGATACATTGCTGATGTCAAAAGAATCTTTACTGGAAGTAGAGAATCAGAAAGATTTTACCAGTGTATTATTAACTGTGCCAAGGTATTTAACTGTGTGGATTATAATAAACTATGGATAAAATTAGGAAGAATGTGAATTCTAGAACACTTGATTGCCTGCGTTCAGAAGTTATGTATTTGTTCCAACAGAACAAGGGGCTGTTTATTACATGGGTTAAAACCAGGCCAGATGTAGATCAGAATTGTATCCTCACCATATTTAATCAATCTAGATGCTGAGAAGTTGGCTTATACTTAGAAGAATGTGGCATTAGGATTGGTGGAAAGCTCATTAACAACCTGGGATATGCAGATGGCACAACTTTACTTGTTCAAAGTGATAAGGACTTGAGGCACAGGTTGATTAAAATCGAAGATTGTAGCCCTCAGTAGGGATTGCAATTCAACGTCAAAAAGACCAAAACTCGCACGCATGAACCAGCATGATAAACAGTGAAAAGACTGAAGGTATCAATTATTTTATGTGCTTGAATCCATGATCAATATTAATGGGAACAGCAGTCAAGAGATCAAAATACATGTTGTGATAGGTAAATCTGCTACACAGGATCTATTTAGAATATGAAAAAGCAAGTATTTTACTTTGAGGACTAAGGAGTGTCTGACCCAAGCTGTGTTTTTTTTTCTGTTTAACTTTTTAAAATCATTTTCTTGGGAGTTTATACAACTCTTATCACAATCCACACATACATCCATTGTATGCCAAGCACATTTGTACAATTGTTGCTATCATCATTCTTAAACATTTGCTTTCTACTTAAACCTTTGTTATCAGCTCCTCATTTTCCCTTCCTCCCCACTCTGCCCCTTCTTCATGAACCCTTGGTGATTTATAAATTATTATTATTTTTGTCATATTGCACAGTCTGATATCTCTATCCACTTACTTCCTATTGTCTGAACCCCAGGAAGGAGGTTATATGTAGATACTTATAATCTCTTTCCCCTTTATACTCCACCTTCCTTCTAATGCCCCCGTTAGTGCCACTCTCACCACTTGTCTGTTTAGTATTTTTAAAAAATAAACAATTTTATTGGGGGATCATACAGCTGTTATAATAACCCATACATCAAGTGTATCAAGCCCACTTGTACGTATGTTGATACATCAAGTGTATCAAGCCCACTTGTACGTATGTTGCCATCATCATTTCCAAAACATTTTCTTTCTACTGGAATCCTTGGTACTAGATCCTCTTTCCTCCCTCCCTCCCCCACCCACATGAACCCTTGATAATTTACATGTTATTTTTATTTTCATATTTTGTATTGTCTGTTGTCTCCCTTCACCCACATTTCTGTGGTTCATCTTCCTGGGAGGTTGTGAGTGGGATTGTGCATTAATCAATGCAATCAGCACCCCAGTCGCAATGGTATTTTCAATTGCCTCATATGCATGTGATCTTTGGACATTGAATAAGGAAGATGGGAGAAGAGTGGTGGCATTTGAATTGTGATAAAGTCAAAGCATATTGAAAGTACCACAGACTGCTAAAAGGACAGCAAATGTGACTTGGAATAAGCACACCTTAGAGACAAAGACAGTAAGACTTTGTCTTTTCAACATATTGTTAGGAGAGATCACTCCATGGAGATAGACATCATGCTTGGTGAAGTAAGATAACAGCAAAAAGAAGCCTGAGCAGGACCTGGTTGTGCTGCACTCTTTTGTGCATATGTGTCAGGACCAACTCAATAACATTTGTATAAAATCAAATTAACATCAACCCTCAACATTAGACAGCATCTCTAAGAGGCAGTGAGTCTTTGTTATTAGAGGAGGAACACAGCAGGAAAGGAGGGCAAGAACAGTTGCACAACAAGAAGAATGGCATCAGTATAACTAAATCATCCATGGAGTAATTGATGAATTGGTGTAAGGTCAGTGTATATTCTCAAAATCACAGTAATAAAATATTTTAAACTATAATTTTCTGAGCAGTTTTTAATGAAAATATTTAGGAAAATGACTCAATATCTGCCTTTAGAGATAGAACATGTAATATATCATTTAACATTTCCTTGATTCACACTCCACATTTACTGCCATTGAATTAATTCTGACTGCTAGAGACTATATAGGACAGGGTAGAACCGCAGCCCTAATTTTAACCCTATTTCCTTGATTAGTCCTTCAAAAACAGTGCATGCTCACTCTGCTCTACCTGATGTGGTAAACACTATGAACATTTGGTATGTTAATGTTGATAAAAACAAAATTAAAGAGAGAAAAGGCACCATGATCCTTAGTATCTTTGAGTTAACAATCTCATAGGGGAATCACATGTAGAAGGAGAAATTATTAAGGCAGTTACTTAAGGGCTTGACAGAGGTAAGGATTCTATACTTGAAGGCCCCACAAGGAAACAGGAAACTTTAATCTTAGAACTCACATCAGTGGTAGGTAGGGAAGGATGTTAGGCTTTAACAAAGAATGATAGTGATATTCAGAGAGAGCAAAGGAGGGGTGTGCTCAAATTTCAGAAGAATGATGAGCTAGAGGCACGGTGGAATGTTCTGCGTGCCTGGTGACAAGCATCTTGATGTTATCCCCAGATTGTAAAAGAAAAATAAGAGTACATTGTATTGTGTTACTTCCCTACTTACTTTCATGCATCAATATGCCATTGGTTACGGGATAAATTTTTAGTCTGCTAAAATATGAGATGTAAGCAAGCCTAGCCAAGAAGATCCAAGCCACATGCTTGACCTGCAGTTGACCACGGATGCATGAGTGAACTCAGAAATGATCAGTAGAGCCTGACTGAGATCAGCAGAACCATCCAGCTGTCTTGGAAACTCATGAGCAACAATAAATGGTGGTTATTTTTAAAAATTAAGCCCTGAAACAATTTGTAATCCCGTAATACTGAACTAATGTATTTAAAAAATATTGCCATTGGGGTGATTTCAATTTATATCAGGGTTTACCAGACTCAATCTTTGTGGGAGCAGACATCTGTTGGATTTTAACCACCCACCTTGTGGACTGGCACAGTGGCTACAACAACGGACTCAGACACAGGAGCCATGGTGATGGTGGGTCAGGACTGTGCAGTGTTTCTTCTCTTGTATACACAGTTGCTGTGGGTCTGAATGAACTTTATGGCAGCTAATCACCTTGTGGTTAGCAGCTCAATGTCTAACCCTCAAGGTCAACTTATATGTTAGTGGAATTTCCTCCTTTTTTCTTCAAGGAATATGCCTTTGCTATATTTATTATAAACAAAGAAATGTGAAGATTTAATAGAAATGCATTGTGTTTAAGTGCAATTTGATTTAAATCCTTGTCTTGTAAACTTGGTTCTAAATGTGAAATTCACATTTTATGATACAGACATATAAGTATATGTATGAGTATACTTGAATTATATGAAATGTCCCCCAATTTACCAAGCCTAAACATGTTCATATCCATGATACTTCTTTTTAAATAGGACTTTCCCTGGGCAATTTGAAATATACAGAAAAAAGAGAGATAGAAGCAAAATTATAGATTATATACCATCTTCAGCAAATAGAAAACATTTTATGTGTCTTGGTAATGGATTTTTAATTTGCCCTTTTGTCCTTTTCTTTTCTTTGTGCATATAAGTGGTGGTCAGGGCAACTAGGGATAGATTTGCAGTTTTGCTCCTGCATTAATGCAAGGAAGCTGCATAAAATAACTAGCCTCCTTATGTTGCCAAGTAACTCTGGGCTATGTGCTGTTAGCAAAAGTAATATAGCAGCATTTGCAGCATAATCAGATTTGAAAAGCAAGTTTTATTTAAAGGGTTCCTGAACTTATTGCTCACAAGCCTGTTCATCTTTCCTGAGATCATCTGTACCTTTCGTTGTCAGAATTGTAACCATAGTTTAAATGACTGGTGATGTCGCTGCCATGAAATTGGCTCCAAATCATTGAGACGCTGTGTACAACAAAAAGGAAGCACAGGCAATCCTGGCCATCCTCAAAAATCATCATGCTGTTTGAGCCCATTGTCAAGCTCTCTCCTGGGGGATCATCCACCTGTGTGCTGATCATGGATTTTACCAAGCATGATGTACTTCTCTTAGAGCTACTCTCTTCTATCAGCATTCCCAAAGGAAGTGAGACGAAGTTTGATGTTCTCACTTCTAAGAACATTCTGGGTGTACTTCTTCCAAGATGGCTTCAATAGTTCTTCTGACAGATATGGAAGGAAAGATACAGCAGTGTATTCAATATGCTTCACCAAGACCAAAATCCAAATGAATCAATTATTTTCAAGTTCATTTTATCATTGTCCAGCTTCAGCATGCGTATGAAGTCATCACAAACGCCATGGCATGAGAGAGTCACACCTTAGGTCTCAAATTACTATCTGTTTTTCCCCTTCAATATGTAAAGAGTTTTTTACAGTATATTTGCCAAAAGCAGGAATTCCTTAGAATTCTTGACTTATGTTCATGGGTGTTGATTTTGTTTCTAAGTAAAATAAAGTACTTCCCAGCATCAATATATTTTTGTACTTGCCATGATGTGGCATATTTAGCCAATTGTGGTTTTTCCTTTTCTCTATATTGAAGTGTAATTCATACTGAAAGTTGTTGATTTTTGATTTTCATCAGTAAGTTCTTCAAGCCATTTTTACTTTCAGTAAGTGAGGTACATTTCTCTGCGTAGCACAGATTGTTAGCTAGGCTTCCTCCTCTCGTGTTGCCACTTTCTTCTTCATTAATCTAGCTTCTCAGATTATTTGTTCAACATAAGGAGGGGGAGGGGGGAAATGAGGAGCTGATACCAAGGACTAAAGTATAAATAAAATGTTTTGAGAATGAACATGGCAACAAATGTACCTGACACAATGGATGGATGGATGGATGGATGGATGGTGATAAGAGTTGTAGGAGTCCCCAATAAAGTTTTTTTAAAAAGAAAAATAAACATGCTAATTGAACAAATCTGGTGAAAGGAATAAGCTATGAAACATGCTTCTTCTGATTTTAGACCATGTATTATCCCTTTGTTCTGTTCAAATGACCATCTTTTGGTCAGTGTACAGGTTCCAAATAAGCACAATGAAGCATTCCAGAATTTCCATTCTTCTCATTGTTATCCAGAATTTGTTATGATCTGCATAACCAAATATCTTTTCATAGTCAATAAAACACAGGAAAACACCTTTTTGCTACTCTGTTCTCATATTCAAGATCTGTCTGATGGCAGCAGTGATGTCCCTCATCCCATCTCGTATTCTGAATTGCACTTGAATTTTTGGCAGTTGCTTTTCAGTGTATGCTACAACTGCTTTTTAATTGTCTTAAGGAAAATGTTACTCTGATATGGTATTCATGATATTATTTGAAAATTTCCACATACTTTTAAATAAAATTTCTCAGGAATGGGATCAAATATGGATCTCTTGCCAAGGAGTTTGAATTTCCAGCATTGTATCTGTTTGTTGATATATCTCAGTCGTTAATCTTTTAATTCCTGGAGCCTTGATTTTCACCATTTTCTTCAATGGAGTTTTAATTTATTCCTTAAATGTCATTGATTCTTGAACATATTTGATCAGCTCTTTTTGATACCGTGACTCTGTGTTTACCCATAGAACCCATAAATATCACAATTTGAGGCTTGAATTTTTCTGCATTGTTTTCAGATTCAGTAATGTGTTAGTCCTAACTTTTCTAACTACAAGTCTTTGTATATTTCATTACAAACTTAACTCTGATTTTTATACTCCCTTTAATACTGTATGTTCAACTCTTTTACTTCATAATTTCTTCCATTTGCCTGATCAAGACCAACTTTCCAAGTCTTCTGACATCCATTTTGGTCTTTTATTCCTTTCACATAATTTTAAAATTATAACATTTTGCTTTCTTTACACATGATATCATTTAGCTATTCTCACAACAAATCTGGTCTTCTGAAATTTATGTTAAATGTGTCAAATGTATTCTTTATATTTTCTATACATTCTGGTGGGATATATTTGAGGCAGCACTTTGTCTCCTGTGGATTTGCTTTAATTTTATTCAAATTCAACATCAACTTGCATATGAAAATTTGGTCATCTGTTCCACGTTTTGTGCCTTGTGCTGACTAATGAGATAGAACATCTCCATTGCCGCTTTCAATTGAAGATATTGTTGATTTGATCCCTCTGCATTCCAAATAATGAGATCAGCAACTGTTTGTGCTGTGGATAAAGTATTGGGAATCAACAAATTGTTGGTCCAGCAAAGTACTATCAGGTTTGCTAGCATATTTTCTACCACCAGTAACTCTTTCCCTGGTACTGATATGACTTCTTTATTTTCACCTATCATATCACATCTACCTGTAATTATAATGGTATCTTGATCACTTGTTTAATCAATTTAAGATTAAAGAAGCTTTTAGACTTCAGGGATCTTTTATGTCTTCATCTTTGGCATTAATGGTTGGTGAGAACAAATTGGAATAGTACTCATATTCACTGGTCTTCCTGGAGTCTTATGGATATAATCTCATCACTGGCAGTATTGTAATTCACTACAGATTTGGAAATGTTCTTTTGGACAATAAATGTCATTTCATTCCTCTTCATTTTGTCATTATCAAGAAAGTATGCCATTTGTTTGTATATTAAAGAGCAGTAGGAAATCTTCAGTAAACATTTATATAGAGTTGATGTTAAATGAAATCAATTCTGAAAGAAGATAATTCCTGACAGTGATAGTTTGGATGCATGATAACAATAGGTTTGAAAAGGAAAACGTGATGAAATTAGACAAGTAGGTTATAGCTGGTCTAGACATTGGAGAAAAGAATGAAGGGAAAGTAAGGGCTCTTTATCTACTAAGGATCCCTGGTGATGCTTTCATTAAGTGCTCAGCTGTTGATGGAAAGACAGATGGTTTGAATCAACTCTTTACTAGAGGAAGACATGAAAGTCTGTTTCCATAAAGAACACATCCTTGAAAAAACACTATGAGTCATTGCCATATTGTATTTTTGAGACAGTACATTACAGTAAGAATCAATGAGACAGCAGTTGTTGCTCCTGTTTTCCCACTGCATCACAGTCACTCTGCCACTTCACATACAGTTTTTATTTTAATATTATATTGAGATTCTAGGATTCTAACTGCACACAAATTATCTTTGATTCATATAGTGAGTATGGAAAGACTATGTGCTGGCTTTTGTCACCTAATTACTGATGGAAATCAATAACGTCAAAGGAAGTGCAAACAATAAATATATCGATACTCTTTATTCTGTCCCCTTACCTTAATTCCTAATTCTTTTAATCCTGGTAGAGAATTTATTTATCTATCTTGTATTACAATCAATGCTGTCTTCCAGAATGTTATTGCTTACAAGGCTCTCCAACACCTAACACCATGCATTGTTCACTCTGTCATTAGGCTCTGAAATTTATATGTAGTTTAATCATGGATACGATCAGATCTAACAGAGCATGTTACAGATAGCTACTTTATTCATCGTCTGTTCAAGACCATTCGCTAAATGCCACAAGCTGCACTAGTAAAGCTGTGTTCATTTTAGCTGAGGAAAAACAAAATATTACAATAGCAACAGCAATGGTATAGATCGATAAATTCCTTGAGAACATAAGATAAGAGCTTTGTGAACTCAGAAGGAAAAAGCAATCACATGTAGCTATGTAGGTAATGCAATTCTTCTGAGGGAAGCAACTGTGAAATGGGTCTGAAGAGCAAGTTGAGGTTTAGTAAACAGGAGAAAACAGATTTCAAAGTATGTTGTCATTATGTGTCATGGAGTCAAATCTGACTCATAGTAGCCACATATGACAGTAGGCTATGGGAATAGATTGCCAGGTCTTTTCTCTATCTTTTCTCATGCAGAATTGAGCGATATATTCTCATAGCTAATCATTTGGTTGATAACTAAGTGCATAACTATTGTACTTGCAAGGTTCCTTCAAAGGAAAATCAAAACTGTAGAAGTATGAATACAGCCTACCACACTAGTTATGCTATGAAAAATAATACAGTTGTTACATGTAGTTGAGTAACAGGAAATAGAACATGAAATTCTATTTAGATCAGATTAAGTAACACCTTGGGTGTCAGGTGAAGTAACTAAAATCAGTGAAATGAACACCTGCTATACACTGATAGTGAGACTTGTGCTTTTGAAAGATTATTCCCACCATGGAAAAGAAAGCCTGGAGAAAAATACCTATGGTAAGTTGGGAAGGCAGTACAAATGAAAGTGCCTGTGGGTCTGAGCTGAGCTGATAGTATTTGAATTGAAAAGGAAGAGACATATATTAGAGACACCTGGGCAGCTGGAATTGGTAATTAACCTGCCATCAAGGAGCAAGGACAGAGATACCAAGTTTGGCTATGTAATATCACACTTGTGCAACAGGGAGAATTAGTAAAGTCATTTATGAGCAAAGTAGTCAAAAGGAGGAACTGATTTATAGATAAGAGGATCCCAATATAACACTTCATTTTAGGACTTTCCTTCCCCAAGGAGTTCCACTATATCATTCATTAAAAATGTTCTGTGCTGATAGAACATGTAGGCAACTATACCTACCAGACAATAGAAAACTTTGACTTGGAGTTTAAGAAAGCATTTAGTATGCATTTGCTACTCAGGTACATGGTTACCAAATCAATATCAGTCTCAGAACATCATAATGAAATTCTTAGATAAAATATTTTTTTCACAAATACCAAATGGGGCAGCTATTACATTTAATTGTTACTGATGTTTTGTCATCCATTAGAGCCATTAAAAACTATGTATGATTCATGGTTGCAAATGCCCTGCCCCACTGGGAGAGATCTCTCATCAGTTTTCTCTGGATCAGCAGAGTGGGGAATCACCACACAGGAGTTTCTCAGACACTCTGGGTGGAGAATTTCCTAACTCCACCTATTGAGGCTACAAGCCACTCTATTCTTCACAGTAAACTATAAGATCCTGCTACACACAAGCTATCATTTTCAACTGATTGACTTTCTGATACTTTTGTTATCTGGGGATAGCAGAGTGCTAAATGAAAGAAAGAACGAGATAGAAGAGAAGAAGAACCAGCAGCCGAAGCAAAGAGGCAGGGTTCATTGTAAATGTCTTTGTATGTATATGTTGCATTTCAGGCCTTTCTGTGAATTCTTTCATCTTTCATATCTATTGTCCAGAAATGTTTTGTACAACCCTAGTTCTGGAACCCAAGAGAAGCTGTGCGTCTGATAGATAAGAAGGGATGATTTTTTATGGTATACACAGAGATCTTTTATAACAAATGTTTGACGCAGTGTGAGGACCTTATAAGTGTCTTCTTCACTGCATGGTCTCCCTACCACTCTACACTTGTGTCTCATCATGCTGACTCTTTTAATTCTTCAATACTGGTTTCCACCCTGAAACCTCTAGTAACATTCCTTACCTGATGTTGCATTTTTAGTGTCTCATGCATGCTATCACAGAGTAGGGGTTCTGAGCTTTAGCACTACGTAAATTTGGGATCAGATAATTATTTCCTATGACCACAGGGGTAGGGTGTAATATGGTACATTATATGATATTTAGCAGCATCTCTGTACTCTACTCACCAGATTCTTAGCACATCAGCCCTCATCCTATGCCCTCACACGTGGCAACAACTGCAGTCAAGAACCACTTTATTTGAGATACACCAATGAGTAATTTTGCACATTTCTGAATTAGTAAGTGAAGGCTGATAAACTGCAATGCCACTTACATTGACGTATAGTTAGAATTCACCCAACTCAATATAATCTCGAAGATCAATACATTACTCTACACTATACCAATTTCCCTGGTGGTGCCGTGACTATGTGGTAGACTTTGATCTGTATTGTCAGTAGTTCAAAACCAGCAATGCTGTGGGAGAAAGACGGGACTTTCTACTCCCATCAGCAGTTAGAGTCTCAGAAACCCACAGGGGTGTTCACAGTGCATCAGCTTTGACTCCATGAAAGTAAATTGGTTGTTTTGGTGGTTTTTTGTTTTGTTTTGTAATATATCTATATCTCTATCTATATACCATAGGCATAGGAAATTTTAAAAATTCTTATTTTCAACAGTAACCGGCTGACTTTTATCTATTATATATATATTAAATATGCATTTCCAAATTCCCAGGAATTTATCAGGTTTCATTTCTGAAAAACATGGTTTATCATCTTGTAGAAAATGGGAAAATAATATAGTATGGTAATTGTGTGTGTTTTGTCATTGCTAGAGAAGAGATATTTTACTCCTAGGGCATATAATTTCTTAGAATTAACTGTTGTCTCCAGATAGAAGCTCATTGGTGATCGCTAATTTTTTTCATGCCTATCCACAGAAATGAAAACACTTGTTGGCATACTCACCTACTTGATTATAGCTATTGGATCAATCAGCATCCTTATCCTAAGGTTCATTGTCATTTCTCTCAATAACTATGTATTGTTTCCCCTTTCACATATATTTTTTTGCTTTAGCTTGGAGTGCTCCTGCAAATGTATTTATTTATTTATTTAATTTATTTTTGGGGAGCACCACAGGTCTCCGGTGGTGGGAGTAGGAGGCCCAGCCCCACTGCTGGAATTGTACCTCCGTCCCAGTGGCCCGCAGTCCCGCGCACAACCACTACGCCACCGGGGCTCAGCCCTGCAAATGTATTTAAAATAGTTTAAATCAGTGGTGCAATCAGTTAAGAATCATCTCCACAGCATTTATGCAAAGTATACTGTAATAATTATTTTCAAAACGCAATTGAAAAAGTTAAAATCACCTGTATTTATCCTGGCACAACCCTTGCTCTGTTCCATTGACCCTTCATGCTCACCTGGAGTCATTTGGTACAAACTGGTGGTCGGCACGTGGAGTAATGAGTTTCCAGATCCTTTTGGAGCCTGAGTGGGGCAGGCAGGGCTTTATATAATGAAAGTGGCTACTCAAAGGGCAACTATAGAAGCTGACTAATGAATAGAGAACCTGAACTCTGACCTTAGCACCATGCTAATTTAGCTTGCCAGCAACATTATTTTTAAATAGCTTTATTGACATATAATTCACGTATAAGCTGCCATAGTTCAGTCACATTAATAAGAGTTGTATATTCGTCACTGCAACCAATTTTAGAACATTCTCTTACTTTTTGTATTTATTATTACCCTCCCATTTCCTTCCATCCTTCTGTATTTTATCCCCAGTAAGTCATTGATCCAGTACTATATCTAAAGATTTAGCAATATTGAATTTAATATACTGATATATAGATATAGATATATTCAACCACCATCACAAAACCCAAGAAATAACATATAAATATACATATATATTATAAAACAGGAAATATTAACTACAATAAATACTAAGTAGATTGAAAGGGATGTCAAACAATCAGTAATTATGTTTGAGTCTGATTACATCTGTCATAATCTAGCTTACAATACTCTGTCTGATACCCAGGCCATTCCCATCTCTCAGCAATCATCAGAGGGTTTTCTCCAAAAATTTAAATCATGTATGGAACCTATAAATGGATGTCTGGATCCCAGTGTTATTCATAACCTCCTGAAAATCAAATCTAGTTTTTTTTTTAATTTAAGCTCTGATACCATTCCCTCCTTTCGATTTAGATTTTATTATTTACCATCCTTGGACCACCCAGAAAGGTGTGCTTCCATATGGACTTAGGTGATATTTCACTTAGATGGCTGCTTATTTGAAGACAAATCTTTGGTATCCTAGGCACTATTCCAGTGTGTAGTGGGCAACCAATTACTTCCTTCACCACACTTTGCTGTAGCACCCAATCATCAGTCATCTCTCCATGAAGGTATGGCACTGTCATAAGAACTAATTGTTATTAGTTTGAGGATAGAATTAAATGTAAACCCAAAATGCATGGACACATCCATGGTTCCTATCATCTCTGGTTCACTTTGGAGGTCTCATTATCATTTTTTGACAGAAAACATTATAAACTATTGCTCTGGGGAAAATAATTCAGCTACTAGTCTAATTAATTTATCCAAGGAGAAAAGGAATTTATAACAGTATAGATTAGGTTCTGCAATATTCTTGGATCATTCTATTTTGAGAATAGATAATGAATAGAGTCTCTACATTGCTTATATAACTTGGGAAGTTTATCAGGTTTTTGGAAAGAGATCAACTGTAAATCCCATTATTCCTATGTTACAGTACTACTTCTTACTAAATATTAAAAATCAACAATATAATGATTTTTCAATTTCTGTATGGGTTATGCCACACATAGCAATGAATTGTGGGAGGACCGGAGAATTTTTCTTTTTGTCTTGGATAAGTGTGACCGGCTCTGATTTCATTCACAAAATAAAGTAAGTGGAGGAGTATCCTACTTTTTTCCTCTCCTGTCTTTTTTTCCTTTAGCATGTGAAAGCAAAAGATCTTAGCTTGTAACCCAAATGTATCACAGCATAAGTATACTGAGCCCGAATTATGAAACTGGTTCAGGACCGTTCATCAGTACTTTAGGAGATTATGTGATGGTAAGGAGCTGCTACTCAAGGGTTAAATTCTTAAGTAATGCAATCCCTTAGCTTCTGTAACTAAAGGGAGGGAAAAGAATGCAATAGAAACACTCTCTTCCTTTTGTTGTTGCTGGTAGGTGCCATTGTGCCAGTCCCCACCCAGATTGACTACTGGGCACAACAGCAGGAAACACCACCTGGCCCTGCACTGTCCTCACCATTGAACTATGTTGGAACCTGATGTGCTTGCCACTATGTCAATCCACTTCATTGAGGACCTTCCTCTTTTTCACTGCTCCTCGACTTTACCAAGTGTGATGTTCTTCCTCCAGGACTGGTCTCCTGACATGTCCACACAAATCAAGCCCAGGCCTGCTTTGCCTCTGATATCACTGAAGGGCACCTTTATTCAAAAGCCCGCTCAAGTCTTCATAGGAGATGCCTCATAAGTCATGGCTTTGCATTGACATTCCACATTCAGTCCATAGATAAATCTCTTTTGATCGACTTTCCAAAGAGGTTCATTAAAATAATGAGGATGAGGAAGAAGGAAGGAAATCTCACCACTTCCAACACCAACACCATGGTACCCATCTTAATCCAGTCAATTGTCTCAATAGCTTCTCCTGGCTGAACTCACCACCTGCAGGCTTGTGCTACTCTTCTCCCCATCACATCACCCTCCCAGACATAGACGTCAAAGTAGCCAAATGATGCTTCTGCCATGCAAATGTTATTGGGCCATCTCCTTCTATAAAGGCATTCTCTTTATACTTAAAACAAGACCCAGGCTCTTCTTGACCTTCTGTCCTACTATTTGACCATACAAATGACAATACCAGTTCACTATCTTTTATCATCTGACTCCCTCTGCCTGGCATACTACACACACCACCACCACCACTACCACCATCACCATCACTACCATTCAGTTATTCAAGGATCATCTTTCCTCCCTTCAGACCTTTGTTTTAAATGATCTTCAGAGTGAAGATTCCTTTTCCTGAATTTCTTCTAAAAATTAACAATTGGATTTGCCTCTGGCTTCATATTTGTTTTATCTTTTTTATAGTACTCTCTCATATAACCAACTAACATTTTGTTATGGATGTGTTTAATTGCATGTTTTTTTTCCGTCTACCTTTCTAGAATGCAAGCCCAGGAGAGTGGGCATTTTGTGCGTCTTGTGCACTGCTAGACCCCCTAGTGACTGAGCAAGTGCATCCTAGAAAGGAGGTGCTTAATAAACATTTTCTTGATTGAGTGAATGAATGCATGTTTTATTTGCACTGTAAGCATCACTTATAAAAAGCCATGAATAAAATATGAGGCATTAAAGTTAGTCAAATTAATTTCTTGATTTCTCTGAATACATGAATTTTGATAGATATATTAAGAGTTCCATTCATGGGAGTGTTTTGTCTGTTGCATTGCCATGACTCTTAAAAGAAGGACCTCTTATAGGAGTGGTTCATTTATTAATCAACTATTCTCCCTAGCCTTCTGTACTCAGCTGTTTTACTATTCTTCTATTTTTGAGACTGTTGAGGTTCCATGATTCTGAGTCACATAAGTTATTTGCAAAAAAAAAAAAAAAGGAATTCTGCCTTACCCATACACACCGGATCACCGGATTAGGTATACTTATCAGAGGTGAAGGGGAGAGTGATTCCTTTCTGTAATTTTTTACCAATATATTTGGAAATTTCTCCTCTTGCTTCCTTCCTTTTCCCAAATGCCAGCTTGATAGTATCTACGTATTACATTTCTGATCAATTCTAATTTCTGTTATTAGGAGCAAATAATATATTCCTGACCAAAAGCAACAGAACAGACAGAAATCCCATTCAAGTCATTCAGAGGTTGAAGATCTATAGATGTACTAAATGTTCCTGACTTACTGAGAAACAGTCAACTCCTTTGAGTTGAATGAACATGGATGAATTAAACAAGCAAATCAAGACTTATAATAATGCAATTTTTGAAAGAAAAAATACACAAAGCATGTCTTCTCATCAGCTACACAATTTCTTTGGTGACCAATTTTAGTTGGTAGATTTTAATAAGGTGATAAATCCTCCCTGATGATAGCACTCAACTCCATGCTCTATATGCATGCTTTCCTCCATGACCATCATTATGGATTGGGTCCATGTCTCATGCTCTGAATATCTAATAAAGCACTTATAATTTGTGGGCACAAGAGTTACAGCATTTAGAATTGAATTGTTAAATTGTATCATAATTAAACAATTCTTCTAGTTCCTGGAGGTTTAATAGTTATGTTTTGTTCAACTCTATGCCCTTGGCAATCCTAATGTACTGGCTTGCATAGTCTTTAAAATGTTTGTTATATTGCATGATTCTTGACATTTTTTAAACTTGTGATTTAAGTGGAAGTTTACAATTCAGGTAAATTATTTTGTTTCCAACAGTGAATTTGCCAATCAGCCTCCCATTAGCTTACCCATACCACCACCTATGATTTCTCTTTTCTCTCTTGTAGATTACTATCTTCACCTTCCCTTCAAATAATGCCTGCCAACCTTCTGGTCTATTGTCTCTTTTAGCCTTCTTTTCCCTCCCCTTCTTGGTAACTGCCAAAGTCAGTTCAGTTTAATATGAAAATATTTCTCCTTTTTTCTCTTTAACTTTGATGTCATATAATAGTTTTCCTTAGATTAACTAATTTCACTTCCCCAAATTTTCCCTATGTCCATTGATGCCATGAAGTGCTTCTTGGTCACATTATTGCTGTTTAATGATGCACATGTTCCATTGTGTTGCATTCATTGCCTTCTTGTAGCTGGGTTTCCCAGGTAGGATTCTTATTATGAGTAGTATTCAAAATCCATAAGGTCAAGGACCCTTAGTTAGTGATCCAATTGATGACTTTACACATTTTATTATTTTTCTAAACAAACTGCATAGAATGCTAAATGCTTAATATCCCAAACTTTGGTAAGTATCAAGGAATGCATTTATTTCCCACCTAATAGATTCAGACAGTTATATGTTGTATGGCTTAATTCTATCAAAAATTTAAAAGGGAAAATTCTTCAGGCTGCATTTTTATTTTAAACTAGAAATCAGAGACTCAAATTAAGTAACTTCTCCAATGTCCGAATGAAAAATACAACCAGCAGTCACATTGGGTGATAGAAATGAACTGAGTCTCCTTCCAGGAACCTGGATTCACCAGCTGTCTCTTAGTGACATGGTTCATCTGTGCATTATCATTGCACAAATGTCGGTCTCTCTGTGTATATGTTGTTGATATTTTTCTGCCTTCTTTCCTGCACTGATATAAAAATTCTAAGTAAAAATTGCAATGAAGGCAACAATGGGAATGCATTTTGAAAATAATCTGTAACATTGAAAGAACAAATTTTGTGGTGGATAAATATAGGCATCCAATAAGTATGTATTAGTCTACTTTGACTACAAAAGCAAATTAATAGAAACACTCATATATGTATAAGAAAGAACTTTCTTTTAAGAAAGAACTTTATATATAAAAAAATCAAATATTGAAAAAAATATCCCAGATAAAGTCCATAAATCTGGTATTAGCCCGTATGTCGAAGCCAATTCTACAAAGTCCTTTCCAGACTCCCAAAACACATGCAATGATACTGAATGCAGGATGATCATAGGTCAGTTGGTGGGAAGTCTTGTGTATCCAGTGGCAGTGTAAGCCTCTCAGCTCTGGCAGGAGTGTTCACATGGCTTCTCCAGTTCTGAGACACGGATTGTCATCAACCTGTCTTCATGTGACTTATCAACAAGAATGCCTAACACGGAGTGAGCATGTGCCTGCCTCCAGTGAGCTATTTATCTACTTAGCACATCTAAATAAAGTCATCAAGCCACTACCTGATTAATGGTCAAGATTCCACCCCTTCACTCATAATTTTCTCAAATTTACAACAAATTATGCAAATACCACTAAGTATTTGAGAGATCAAAATTAAATTTCAGAGCAGTAACTGCCCAACCAATGGAGAGAGACCACTCCTTACAAATACCTTGCATCCCCCTCTCCTTTAAGAACATTATGAAGACTGAAGATGTCTTCCATGTCTGTTGTCATTTGATTTTTGGAAGCTGGGATTCTCATTTCTACTCTTCCCTAACTGAAGTGTCCATAGAATGAGGAAAAGTAAAGAGTTGCATCACAAAGAGTTACAGAACATGTATTCCACCTTCTGAATGTTTCATTAATTGGCAGCTAGAGAGAAAAATGAGTGCCTGTAAACTCCCTTATACTCATCAGAAAGGCTGATGTGTGAAGCCTTTGCTTGTGAAGTCTGACATGCTAATATTTGTAGTAGAAGTCATATTACATTGTCAATTAGATTCTTTCAAGAATACAGTGAGAACCTCTGTTGGTGGACACATAGCTATATTTATTTATTTATTTATTTATTTATTTATTTATTTATTTATTTATTTATTTATTTATTTATTTATTTATTTATTTATTTTGGGGCATCACTGCCCTCTGGTGGGAGTGGGAGGCCCAGCCTTGCTCCTAGAGAACTGCTGCTGGATTTGAACTGCAAAACCAGTGGACCACAGTCCCACACTCAACCACTATGCCACCGGAGCTCAGCCCCCACATACCTATATTTTATGCAAAAACTGTGTGAGAAACATCACTACTGTTTTTTTGGTAAACAAAATAGGATTAGAATTTAAAATCACTCTGTGCTTTATGCCAATATTATGGGGTTCTATTTAGTCTTCTAGTGATACGTGTGAGTGTGTATTTGTGTGTGTGTGTGTGTGTGTGTGTCTTAGGGAGAAGGAGACATGGCCCCCAAATTCAACTTGTTTTCTTGACAATAAAATATCATTTTGTCTAGTCATGCTCTCATGCTAATAACTTTGCTGTGACTTCATTATAAGTAATTTAACTGAATATTTTACCAGTCCCAAGTTACATTCACAACCAAAAAGGAGTTTGATTTTGTATGTCTGCTTGCTTTGATTGGTTATAACTATCACTGTATTTTATCAGGTTTGTCCTCTGTCAATACAATTTCTCTAATTTTTAAATACTTTCCTAAGTCAGGGACACTTAAATGATTGAATATTCAGTGCATATACTTAACCGTTTGACAACAAAATCAACTTCAAATGATGTTGTTGTAGTGCTCTGTTTTAGTCTTAACCTCCCTGCCTTCACTGCTATGATGCCAAAATATTCCATAAATAATACTTCAGCTGAAAGTTTCTACTCACTTTTATCAACTGTTACTTTGGCAGGGGACATACAAACAATAAAAGATTCCTAGATGATATCTGCCATTGCATAATGACAACACAGGCCACCTAGAAATGATAGATTGCTCGACAATAATATATTGCTCTAGGTTTCAGTTATTTCATTGCATGTTTTTGCTCTCCTAACAGATTGTATACATCTTAAGGGAAGACAATATGCAGAGCTACACAATGTTTGTTTAACAGCGTTTTCAAACAGCACATGATAAAGAATCGATAGCCAGGGTGTCCAGTTGTGACCTTTGGCAAGCCTGTTGATCTCTTTGGATATGAGATCCTTGGTCCTTAAAACAAAGTAGTGGAATTGACCTTGTTTTTTTTATTTTCACTGTTCATTTTAAATATAGAACATTGCCATTTACAAGGGCAGGGGAATATGGATTAATTTTTATATTCAAAATCATCCTATCCAGCTCATTATAGTGGGAATTTTCCATCTCAATTTCTTGGGTTAAATAATGCTATATAAAATAAATAATAACAAAGCCAGTTTTTTCAAAATAGGATAGGGTCAGCAACCACAATGTATAGGCCCATGTCCAGTGGATAGCTACTTGTCCATACCTTCATTTCACCTGCCCAGAGAGACTCTGTGGGAATCTTGATCTCTATGGACCATGGTGTAAAAATTCAAGAACTTGAGACTTAGACAGATTGTCTCTTTACCTTGTGTTGATCGAACCTATGACTTAACTTTAAAGAGGTCCTCAGCAAAATTGGATTTTGTCCATTGAAAGTAATATGAAAAATCTGAAGGATGTACCATTATGCCACAGTGGATCGAGATGGAAAATCACATACCACTTTATATTTTTGACTAAATATGCTAGCTATGGATACTATTATCTGCCTCAAAAATAGTTCTCTTGTTCATATTCCTCTCAGCTGGGTTGTATTAAAAACAGCTATTGACAGAGCTATGTGTGACTACATCATTACAAGACTTTACAAACGTAATTTACTGAATCAATCAGTTATTTTTTACATCATAGTTGCTCTTGAATTTCACTAAAATAGTTGGAAAACCATAGTCGGATAAAGCTCTTTTTGATCTATTGACGGTGAATTGTGGTAATGTAGTGATTACTCACTAAACTGCTAACTGCACGGTCATAGTTTGAAACCATCAGGGAGAAACAAAAAGATGTGAAATCCCAAGGGACAACTACAGGACATTCTATTCCCATAAAGAGCTATTGTCTTAGAAACTCACAGCAGCAGGTCTACCTTATCCTATAGGGTTGCTCTGCATTGATATCAAATTAAATTGCATCAAATTTGAGTTTTTGGTGACTATTTTGCAAACAATTTGTCAATATGCTAATTATTTAGCTGGTAGGAGGAAATGATTAGGATTGACTTCGACAAGAAATAAGAGTATATAAGGATAATGGGGTGTCAGCTAAGTATGATCTCATTCCATTATCCCATCCTCTTTTTAAACAGCAAGGGAGGTGAATAGATAATATATTCAACTAGCCACAGACACAAACACATGGATGCTGTGTGAGGTGGCTCTCCCAAACTAACTTACTTTAAACCCATCCTTATGCGTTGTGTTTTCTGTAGCCAGAAATGAAGGTGGTCTGCTGAAGCAGCTCACATTCTACAATCCTCCGGAAAGAGTGCATGTGGGGAGTTCCTGGCACCATCCTCCAAATCAACCATTCAGTTATCCACCAAAGTGGCTTGGTCTTCTGGCCAAGAAGGAAAAATCTCCTCAAAGCAAAAGCGTTGGGTTCCGCGACCCTGACTTGAGCAGGTCTTTGTTTGGTACCAAAGGGAGATTGCAGTGCCAAGTCTCAGGGGTCTGAGGCAATTCAGCCAGGTGTGTGTCTGTGGCAGGAAATGTTTGACGAAAGAGAGCTGTTGGATGGAAGTTCCAACACTCCCCTTTACTTAGCAATGGGAAGTATGCATATTGGCTACCCCTCTTTGTGAGGTTTAGCAGCGAACTATTACATTTGTAGGCAGAGAATTGAGTCAATGACAGGAGTCCCAAGAAGACGTGTGTGGGAGCTTAAATTTAGGAGAGCCTATCATCGATAATGGCAATTAATGCCATATAACATAATGGACTCTGATTTGGATGAGATGTCAAGTGTAAGGTGCATTTTTATGTATGTGTGAGAGGGTGTGCTGCTGAATGAATTTATGCCACCTGGCCACCACAGTGAGAGGCTATGTGTGTAGGAAAAACTTAATGAGACACACATTAAAAAATATTTGTTGAAGCATACTCATGTGTTTTTAAGCATTGACCAATCCTAATTCTGTAATTCAATAGTACCATGCAATTGTCACCATGAAAGTATGATATTTGAGCCCATACAATGTAATAGCTTTTCAGCCTGCCTGAAGGAACTACCTGCAATATGTAAGTCATTACTTGGGAGAGTGCTTTGACACACTACTTTGGAGAATGAAAAATCTTTGAGAAAATAAACTGTATTTTATCCTTCTGTTCATGGAGCATAACAATGTTTCTATATTATTATTCTTTTTCAGCCCCTCTTACTGATAAGCCACCCAAGCTTCTGTATCCTCTGGAAAGTAAACTAACAATCCAGGAGACCCAGCTGGGTGAGTAATTCCTTAATTCTAGTTAATATACTTTTCTCAATACCTTCTACAGTTTAATCAGCCTCAATCAAACCTTAGTGTCAAGCGCTGTGCAAAGCCTGTTTGCATTTATTAGGAGCAGAATTAGAAATTAGCCACCATCATTGTGCTTTCCATCCCAAGCTGGGCATATGCATGCCAACACTCGCGTCCGGTTGTTGAGAAATAAGATGGGATGAAGGGTTTAGTGCTGACATTATAATGTTATGTTATAATTCCTGAATCAGTTCTAATATAAGCAATATGAAACTATCCAAATCATAATATCCATGAATCTATTAAAACACAATTTCTGAAAATCGAGAGGAAGGGCACACATTCATTATAATGAATGTTGTCATTACAGCTATAAAGCATCTTTATCTAATCAAATATAATGGATATTAGGCTTCCTAAGTTGTAGATGATGCGTTCATAAAACATGAATATCTTTCAGTTAAGGAACTAATAAGCTTAAGGATATGGTACCATGGAAAACTACATCTTGGTTTTTTTTTTTTAAAGTATAGTTTTCAGAAACCTCCATTCTAATATACTTGTTTTAGTGCATAGACTTTCTGAGTCTGATTTAGCTACGTTATGAAAGAATTCCCCCAATCACTTCTTGGCCTTTTGGCTAAGATCAAGTGTGAAAGAATTCACCCAATTTAGTATAAATGTATAGAAAATATTGAGTTATACTCTCTTAGATATTATTTTATTTCAAATATAGTATGAATATAAGTGTCATAAATTTGATCACAAATGAATTTGTTTTGAGTAGACTGATAAAAATGTCCAGAATTATAATTTAAACTCTGTGGACATGGTCATTATGAAATCCCATCTTATAATGGACAGTGAAAATCCATCTTCTCTTTGAAACCAACAATGTATTAGTTTCCCATTTCTTAGGGTGTCAATGATATCTATAGTTCCTAGAGTGAAAATTTGGGTCAGCATTGCAAATCGATCTTAAAAATCAAGATTACAGAAACAGTACTCACTAGTCAGTGATCTGAAGCTAAAATGCACATAGCTGTGTGGATGTTTGGGGACCTTATAACTTCATGCTACTTCACGGATTGCCAGCACTGAAAACACTTAAAATTGCTAAGGTTGAAACACTAACATATGTGAGATTTAGGTGCAGCTTTGGTGGTCAATTAAATCCCATTGGGTTAATGTCACATACAAGCAAGTGGTATTATAATCATTTAATCATTGTTATTTTGAGATGGAGGACTTCACAAATACCATTTATGAAACGCCATATACAAATAAGCAGACATACTAAAATGCTATCAAGCTGTTTACTCATGCTATTGAATTTTGAGATAGGTACTATTACTATATTCTAAAGAGGGTTTGAAATATAAATTCATGATTGGCCATACTTGTACAGATGTTTCAATAACTCCTATGAAGACATATTCCTAAACAGTTATTCTAAACTGCAAATATCTTGGACCAAGGAGGAGACATTGATGATACCTGTTATCTGTTGTGAATACAGGGAACATAAAACTAATTGTATCTCTTTATTTGGGTTGCTTTTTAATATCTCTGAATTCAAAGAAATTAAAATGTTCTCTAACTCATATTACAGTGTGATTTTTTTCCAAAGAGCAATTCTTTGTAAAGATTTTATTTATTAATTTTCCCTTCTTTTGTCAGCATTTTCTTGAGAAAAGTTGTAAAGACTAGCTCACCTGAATTGACATTATAAACATTTATATGCAAAATGGACTATCTGACTTTATATTTTTGACTAAATTTTAATCTGCTGGTTACCAAAATTGTTCATAAAATACTCTAAATTAGCATTATTAATTATAAATGCCAAAAGGAACATGTGTTCTACTTAGCATCCCAGTAAACTGGAGCTGTCATCCTAGGATTTGGATAATTTTCAACAGCTTTTTAAAAAATTTTCCTGACTTCCGTTCTCAATGTGCATTACATATTGTTCACTAGGTAGGGGCATTTAACCTTAATCCTTAAATCGTAGAGAAAATGTTGATTACAAGCAACAACCATACTAGTTCTGTTTCTGCTATTTTATTAGAAGAGGGGAACCAGAAAAGGTCTAGGAAAAGAGGAAGAATTATTGAAGAAAACAGGAAATCTTGAGTTACCTAAAATAGATTTACTTTCTATATTGTACATCCTTTGTTTTTGGAGATTTCATTTTCACCCTTTCCAGATTAGACACAGTGGTCAGTTCCAACAGGCTCAGACTGTGATCTGATTCTGCAAACAGGGAGACTCAAGGCAGGGGTAGTTAGGAGGTGACCTTGATCGGTGGTGGGGAAGCTGTGCCTATAGGAAGGTGGTGCCTATGCTTCTATGGAGGTAAAACCTTCCAATTGAGTTTCTTTGGCCAAAAGATCATGGCTCTTCCTTAATCTGCTCCTCAATCAAGATTTGATTTCAGAAGATAGTAAGAGTAGTGGATGAGTTATGAGAAAACTCATCAAGAATTATACAAAGCTGGGCTGGTTCAAGGAGCTCAAATAGCATAGTGGTTATCATTGGGCTTCTAACTGCAAGGTGAATAGTTTGAAACCACCACATACCTCTCAGAGAAAGATGAGACTATTTACCCCCATAAAGAAATACAGTCTCAGAGAACCAGAAGGGCAATTCTACCCTATCACACAGGATCATTATGAGTTGGCATCGATGCAGGTTTCGTTTTGGGTTTTGAGATAGCATAAATCTCTCTGGTCACCTTGTTTGAACAGACTAAGTTGCATACACATCTAACAGACTCAGGTAACTGTCAAACCATCCATTCCCCAGTTTATTTGCAAATAGATAGCATTAATCAAGATATACTTAAGGAAATTGTGGAATGTTTTGATTTACCTTCATCACTAAAATTCTTTCTCCAGCACTGTCCATCCATACTTGATATTCTTGTTCTCTTTCTGTTTCCCTATGCCCTTCTGCTCTTCCATGTCCTTCATCTGCCCCAAGCTGAGAAATGTCTGACAGTTACCATTTCAACTGTCTTGTTTCAGGGTTCAAGGACAACGAAAAACACAGCATTTTACTGAGACTAGGGGGAAGTGCCTAGCGGATATAAACAGAAAATAACAATATCTAAATTCATATAAAAGATGTATAATGATGGGCATGAATGTCAATGTATAATCAAGGCCTGGCATTTTATTTTAAGTGGAATCCGTGTGTAATTCTAAAATGTAATAAATACAAAATGGTCCCCTTTTAAATAACTTTCCTCCATCAGCAAGTATAGGGACAGCATTTTCTTGGGCAAAAGGCCCAAAAATCACGCTGTCCTATTCTGAAGGTCAATCAGAGAGGTGAGCTTGACTCAGTTCTTTCAGGCAGCTGCAATCAAGGGAATCAAAAGACAGACACCATTGTCTTGCTGAGCCAGAGATGCCAATCTGCCTGTAGCCTGCCTGTAATAGGCAAGAACAGATTTATAGAACCTTCCAGAGCAAAGGCTGTCATATTCCTTTGCTACCAGACTTTCAAAGAGAAGAAATCCTTCCTATCTTTGGAACTTTATATTTTTTCCAACTCTGAAATTATTAAAAAACACTCTTAAATAATCAGCAAGTTATAGGTGCCATTTAATTTCAATATGGGGCTCTCTTTATAAATAGTTATTATTTAGGTTAATTACAGTAATTGGGGAAACACAGAAAAGAATGTTGCTGCTATACTTTATACTGTAAGTGCTTTCTGCTTTTCACTAAATATTTTCAGAAGACACCCTTTTAATGACCACATGATGTTCCTGTGAATGGGTCATAATTCCATATCTCTTGTGGAAAATTCTAATTATCTATATTGATTAGCACATATAAACATGTGATGAACATCTTTAATTATGACTTCACTCTTCCCACACCTCTGAAATGATTTCAACAAGATGGACTCAAAAGAAAAAAAATACTAAGTAAAATAAAAGACTTTTATTGAAGTAATTTTATTCTTGATTTCTAAAGTACTTACCAAAGTATTGGTACCCTGAGTATAACCACTTTTTAATCTTTAATAAAATGATTAAAAGTTATGTCTTAATATCAGTGGTCTTAGAAGAAAAATTGTCCTTGGATAGCAAAATCACCACCTATCCTCTACTTCCTCTTCATTCTTTGAGTATCACCTCTCTCTCTCTCTCTCTCTCTCTCTCTCTCTCCCCTTTGTCAAAATTGTACAGATTTGAATGGCTTCAAATGAATCTAGTATATTCAGCTAAGTGTTTGTGCTTATAAAATATGAAAATAACTCTTTGCAATTCCTTTCCATATCCTCTGTTCCTCATCTATTTATTCAAGGGAAACCATATAGAATCTGTTTCTTGAAAAAATCCAGCATCTGCTGGTGAGACAATCTAGGTACAGGGCACATATATCCTGAGAAGTATGTGATAAGAATAAGTATGTGTATGCCCCATAGGAAAGAAGCCTCCACCTTTGTTGAACAAGAACAATAGAGGCTACACAACTGAACTGCTCTTATTTATGTATTTACTACTTGGATCAATTTATCAATGGTTTGTGAAACAGCAAGTCCTTGGTGTTTTGCAGCATATAAGAAGGATTCAAATATATAAACATCTAGAGGAACGTGTGTTTTTTTTCATTTTTGGGGGACATCACTGCCCTCTGGTGGTGGGAGTAAGAGGCCCAGCCTTGCTCCTCGAGAGCTGCTGCTGCATTTGAACCTCCAACCCAGTGGGCCACAGTCCCGCGCACAACCACTACGCCACCGGGGCTCAGCCCCTAGAGGAACGTGCTTAATGAGATTAATGAAACCACAAAATTCTGGGTGTCTGACCAGATAACTGGAGAAATGTCCCTGAACCATGTGCAACTCCAGAATAATTAAAATACAGTCATGTTAGAACTGAACCAGCAGTTCTTGTCTTCTTGCATGGCATGTAGTTCATAGAATTTTAAATTGCAAGTAGAACAGGCCAAAAATGTCCATGCAATGTATAAGAGATTCGGGTTCATTTCTCTAAAGGTGAACTCCTTGTCATGGAAACCATTTATTTTGTGTATTGCATTGCTAAAATAAGTACATGCTCTGACACATGACATAGTAATATATTATTCATGGAATATGTTCTCTTTCAAATATGACAGTTGATTTTTCTTTGAATAATGTTCTATAAGAAATTATGTCATGGAGTACCAAGGGAGGATTTAATATTTATTGCCTAGGCTTCTATTTTCATAGCTTCTATGCTCCTGCAATAGTGATGTTCTAGTTCATGGTTTAGATGTAGGGTGCCCCCATGTACAACAGAAGAAAACTGTTCCATTGTTATGCGGGAACCCATTGTGGTGCCTCATGTAGCTATTCACCTTGGTGAGGGTCTTCCTCTTTTCCCAAGACTTTATCAATGATGAAATCCTGTGCCAGAAACTAGTCTCTCCTGATAGTATGTCCGAAGTTGATCAGATGAATTTTCTTCAAATAAAGCATTCTTTTTTTTCTGAATAATTTTTATTCTATTTTAGTCATCTCGGGAAGCTACCTTTGTTTACTGTCTAACATCAGGGAAAGTGTTTTCCCACTGTAGAAAGAAAATAATCAGGTGCTGAATCTTGTATCCAATTCTGAAGATGTCACACATAACTGTGAGGTCTAAGAAACAGTGCTGCAGCTAAGTTGTGCAATTGTGGCAAATATCACCTTCATTTCCAGAAATGAGAAAGCTGGTGTTGACAGATTTGTTTATTTTATCATCCACAATTATTCTATGATCTTCTTGAAGAAAATATATTACTCTTGACTTTGGTTTTACTGCACCAGAGGGATTGCATACAGAATTTCACTATCATGGAAAAAAGAACCATAAAGCTTCTTTTTATACTAGGAGAGCAAAACAATAGTACCCTATGTATAAGTTTTTGATTAAACAAATCATGGTGATTTTATTTTTTTGGATCCTTTAGAAAGACATGCAGACAATTATAATTCTGTTTTCTGATAATTGAGTTGACATATATTTGAGATACTGAATAGATATCATAATTTAAATAAATCATAACCAAGTATATACTAGCATACTTAAACTGTTAATATTCAGGTTTTCTCTATTGAAATTTATCACATGATAAATGGAAATACTATTTCTTAACAGATTTTGTAGACTGAGAGCTTAATTTTGAACTCAAAAATCACCTTAACATTGTATTTGTTGCCTTAAAAGGAATCCTCATATGGATATTTTAGTTCACATGCCACATCCTTAAATAAATGATAGTTTAATAGATGGCATCTGGTGTGAATGTATTAGGCTATCATTTATTTGAGTAACATACATGAATTTCACAGGTTCTCAAATTAAGAGTCTTTCTTTGGTGCTAGTGAGAAGGATTAGGCTGGGTAGAAAGTGCAATTCAGCATGTTTGCCATTTAAACTGCTCCCAAAGCAGAAGTCGGGCTTCCTTTTTTAAGTGTCAATTGCCGAAGACCTAGTGCTGGGATTGGCTTGAAACTGAACGAAGATGGACATAGAGATGAGCAGCTCTCCTGGGCCACTGATATCTGAAAGTTCAGAAGTCAGTGAAAGCACTTGCTAAAATAGTTATGGGGAAAAAGAAAAAAAATAGCATGATGAAAATATGAGTTGGCTTCTCCCTATTTCAAGGAAAAACCAGAAGAGAGAGATGGTGGGAAGAAAAACAAGGTCTGAGAAAGAGATGTTGACACAAAGTCAGTACCTGCTCTAGTCACCCCCTGCTCTAGTTCTATGAGTGGATACCTACATGAGTCACAGAGATCCTCCCCATTGTTTTTTGAAACAGTATCAAAGAAACTGGTTCTCTAGTTATTGATCATTTTAAATATATATTCCCACCACAGTTCTAGACTTAGGAGCCTTAGGAAGTAAAATTGTCTTCAAAGATATCAAGTCAAAGTGTTTTCTTGTTACTGATGAGAACAATGGAGGCCAAAGATAACTGTGGGATTTTTTTTTTACCATATCACAAACTTTATGAGAACATGCTCATCATTGTCATCATCATAGAATGGTTACAATGAATTAAACAGAGACCCTAATTTGAAGATTTTCTGTCAGACAAACCTAGTTCACAATCCAGCTTGACCTCTTACTAGTGTTGGAACCTTGAACAAATAGTCTTGAGTATCCTAAGGAATCAAATGCAAGCTAAGAGATGTTGTTGATAGGATCAGGTATCAGATATCAAGACTAAGAACAAAAAAGTCATATAATTGGGAACTAGGCAAAGTGCAGAGTGGAGACTCATAGCCCATCTGTAGGAAATCAGAGATCCCCTTAAAGAGGGGTGGTGGGAAGAGAAAAGACAATCAGGATGTAGTATACAGCACCAACAAAACATACAACTTTCCTCTAATTCTTTAAAGTTCTCCTATCCATCATGTGCCCAATTCTACCTTATAAATATGACTAGACCAGAGCATGTACACAAGTACAGATAAAAGCTGGAAACACAGGCAATCCAGGACAGACAAATTCCTCAAGACCAATACTGAGAATAGCCATACCAGTAGGGGATGGGGAAGGTGGGAGTAGAAAGGGGGAGTTGATCACAATGATCTCTCTATTACACCCTACCACAGGGTTGTACAATAGAAAAGTGGATTAAGGGAGACATTGGTCTGTGTAAGACATAAAAAAGTAATAATACTTTGTAAATTATCATGGGTTCATGAGGAAAGGAGAATCAGAAAGGGAGGGGGGGAATAAAAGCTGAAACCAAGGGCTCAATAGAAAGAAAATGTGCTGAGCCCCGGTGGCACAGTGGTTGTGTGTGGGACGATGGTCCATTGGGTTGGCAGTTCAAATCCAGCAGGAGCTCTCCAGGAGCAAGGCTGGACCTCCTATTCCCACCAGGGGGCAGTGAATGTCCTCCTCCCCCCAAAAAAGGAAAGAAAATGTTTTGAAAATGACGATGGCAGCATATGTACAAATGTGTTTGACATAATGAATATATGTATGGATTTTGATAACTTGTATGAATCCAATTGTATGAATCCAATATAATGATTTTTTAAAAATCCATTAAGGCTTCTATCCACATGAAGGTAATGTAGATATTTAATGAGATAACCCATTTAAAGGATGAATACATTGTGTAGTATGGAGTAAGCATTCAATAAATGCTTGTTGTTAGTATTATAGATATTTTGAGGTTATAAAAAGACTGCAATGTATAGAAGAAAAGTCAAATGCATGTTGAAAGCCAATACTCGTTGGATCACCAGTGTATTCTTACCAGCACGGCAGTCTACTATGGCAGGAGTCAGGGCCTTCATTATTGAATGGATTTTATTCTAGAAAAGTAATTGCTACCCCACCAAGACCACAGTATGCATACTAAATTTGTCTACTTACATGAAGCTTAGGCATTATTGATTTGGTAATTCTTAAGTCTTCATCAAGTCTATCCACGTGCATAAAATAAATGTATTGTGATAATAGAAAAGATGGCCCCATCCTTATTTCAAACAAACAATCAAGCATTCAGTGGACATGATGTCACATTTAAAAAAATATGGAAACATTAAGAGAACAAAAGTAAGAATAAAACATCTTCTCTTTCTAAACTAAGGGTATTTAGTATAATATTTCTTCATTCGGGTTAACAAAGTTAATTTTCCAAAACAAGGCATTAAATCGTTAAGGCACTCCATTGTCCAGTGAGTGTTTTGGTGATGGTCATGATCAGGCTCATTTTAGAGACAGAAATTCCTTTTACCCTGAGAAGGCCTATTATCGCAAATTTTCCCAAGTCATTCTTAATGATTGGAGTTTATGATCATACAGAATACATTAAGTATCCTCTCTCCACAATAAATTCTCTTGAACTTATAGCATAAATGCCAATTTATCTTGTTTAAGCCATTAAGTGGTCTGATTTAAGACAATTGGTGGGGAAAAAAACCACTTCTGAAGAAGTTTACGCCACATGTCTGATGATCATTAAACCAGATACTATAAAATGACTCAAATCATTAATAATGTCAATATAGAGTGAGACCATCATCCATACATTTCCACTTGCATTTTGCTTTTGTACTGAGCATTCTGCCAATATAAAAAAGAATTTGTTCTTGAGTATGATTCTGAAGATAAAATGTCAGTTTTTTTAAGTCAAAATAGTTTGATGTTGAAATATAGTATTCCAGTCATACCATAGTCCATCAACTTTATATGTTCCTACAGATTTGTGGGTAAATTTAATTATCATAATTTCAGAGAAGTGATATTTTCATTTTTGATTGATCTTTAGTTAGCAGCGGCTTAAAATGTCAGCTTTAAGAGACTTCTTCCCCCAGTCCCTCTTAAGCAGCTAGTGATCAATGGAAGATTTATACACAGAGGATAAATATACTATTTAAAGAAACTCTGCAGTAAATAAATTTATATAAGAATCCTCTTGCAATTGAATAATCTCTTCCATAAGTTTTCTCAATGCCATTGAAGATTTTACCACATTTTCTTAAGATGAAGTTCATCAGTGTAAAACTACAAGTGGTATTTCTAAACTCATCCAGGTGGAAGTTCATCCACCCATCTCCTGCAGTGAATTTCCCATGTCTATCAGTGAAAATTGATGCCCCCTATGTGACATTCTGCCTCCTCGGAGGGCATATTAAATTTAATGCACCGGCTGCAGTAGCAACAGTATTTCATTTTAATCTAATTCTCTGAAAATTGATGTGGTGCAGTAGGATATTTATACAACCAAAATATCTCATGTACCCACATATAAGATTATTTTCACCCAAAATGTACTTTGAAGGCCATTCTACAGTGTGATTGATCTCCCTTAGCTTGATTGTACTATATTCTAATTGAATGACTTCCCCTGGTGTCATTTGTTCATTCTTCTTCATAGTCAAATCTGGGAGAAGAATTCTTGTTTTCTAGTTTCACGGAAGCAGGATGGATTTTAATTTTTCCACAATTTATGTAGTCCTCATTTAATCATTCTGCTAATCATTTATTTTGTATCTTAAAGTATGCAGATGCATATAATAATACTTTCCTTTTTAATATGAAAATATATGCAATACAATTTGATATGATCTTTTATTTCATTTTAGTTTTTTTGGGGGGGGCATCAGTGCCCTCTGGTTGTTGTGGGAGCTACCCAGTGCTGCTCCTGAGAGCAGCCGCTGGGTCTGAACTGCCAAGCCCGCGGGCCGCAGTCCCGCACTCAACCACTTACACCATTTACACTCAACCACTTACACAGGGGCTCAGCCTGATGTGATCTTTTATGAGTGAAGTTATTAACAAGATGAACCATAGCATATGCTGCCAAGCATGCCATATGTTTGCATATGTTTGTTTATGCAGGAACCTAGTACTCAGAATATTCAGAAGGCATGTAAACTTGAGCCCCATAGGAAAACCTCATGAAGAATCCATTTCAACCCAACACTTTCTCAGAAACACTAAAAAACTTTATTGCAAATTTACAATTAAAATTCACAGAATCTGAATACATGCGCGAATGAATTGAATAATAGTAACTGAAAAAAAAACTTGAAAAACCTGATAAGATAATTTGTTCTTGATAGTTTTTTTTTCCCCTAGAATTAAGTTATTCTGTTTTAAAGTAAGTCTTGACCCATTGGGGTAGTCAGAAGAAATCCACCCCCTCCTGTTTCCCTTCTGTAATGTAATGTGTATGAGAGAAGCTTTCAAGTTGCTTAGTACCCTAAGAAAGCAATGATCTCCTCTTCCAACCTCCCTCAATGGTCTGCTCAACGTCAGACGCAAGCTTCAAGCAGGCGGTTTCTAATTGAACAAAAGCAGGGCTCCCACCTGATACTTGATGCCAAAGAATCCCTTCCACAGAAGGTAGTGGCTCTTTGATAAGGGTGCGAACAAAGGAAAGCGCACTACATTTCTGGTAAAGTGAAATGAAGAGCATCCTGTCACAATGAGCCATCGCTAGGCATAGGATACTTACAACATGATGACTTCTAGGAAAATTTGAGACCGTTGACACAAATATTCAGTAAGAAGCCACTATGCTAAATAGCCTAGGAAAAGTTTAGTAAAAATGATTTCATGCTGTGGTTATTTTTTCTTAAAATAAAACAAAAATTTTAGTGTTTTGCACAAAAAATTATTTCATTCATGTCAATTGCCTTGGGAAGTTTAAGATTTTGTGACTCATCAATTAAATGTTGGTATAACGTATATGTATGTGCAAATGTACCTTGTATACAATTAGACTGTTAGGATGCACTTTACTTATCATAGCGTCCATTTTAAGTAGAAATTATAAATCCTTTAGAATTTTACATCATGTACTATATAAAAGGATTTACAAATTTTTATTTGTAATGTATGATGATTAATGCTTTTAAGCATCTCCTATCTGTTTCCACTTCAAACCAGCAAAGAAACCCACTTCCACTGAATCTACTCTGATTCACAGTGACTTTACAGGACGGAGTTGAACTGTCTTATCTGGTTTTTAAGGCTGTAATCTGTATAGGAATAGATTACCCTTTCAGAGCTGCTGGTAGAGTTGAACCGCCTGCTTTTTGATTAGCATCCCAGTGCCTGCTTTAACTGCAGTGTCGACAGTGTTCCTTCTGTTTTATGCTCCAATATGGTTCATTAAGATTTCCCCTAAACTGAAGAGTAGGTATAACTGTTTAATTTAATGGGAGATTAATAAAAGAAGAGACTCTTCTATAAAAAATGAATCTTTAGCTTCAGATGAAATCAAGTGTCATTAAGAAATGTTAAATCATGAGGAAATCCTACTGTTGACAGATTATAAGGCAGATGGGCCTGTTTTATTTTTGTAACCAATTTAGGGTTGGAAAAAAGTTTCCCCAATATTTTTTCTTTATTCCCAAATAGATGATGGATTAAAACATAAGTTCATTTGCAATATGCACACACATACACATGCCAAAACAAACTTTATACTTGAAGAATCACAAGTTTAATATTTCAGCTTAGACTCTGATCACAAATGGCAACCCACAAAAGGCAGGCATCTCAAAGAACACGAGGACAATGCCAGAGCATCTTATGTCAGTCATTCTTCTCTCCACCTGGCATGTTTAAAACCGAGGTGGAGCTATGCTGTGGCATGTGGAAAAGAAAGATACACAAGGTGGGAGCCAGTGCTTTTCTCCATCCTACTCAGGAGGAAAGATGGTGTTTTGAGCTCTTGCTGGACATTGACATTTTCTTGGAAGGGAATATAAGTAACCTAACATGAGTTACAAGTCTAAACGTTGGCCAGATTGCTATATCAACTGAGCAAGATGCAGTGACTCAGTGGTTTCCACATTCTCTCCCCCACGGTGATAATACCCATAGCTTTAGATACCACCAGTCACTCTGAGTGAGAAAGGCAGTTTTTTTCCTGCCCTATAGAGCATTGACTGGAGGACAGTGACTGGAGTTTGGCTTTGGGTTTGATACCAGGCATAAAGGTAAGGGAAAAAGCAATAATTATTACAGAATCTATGTTTTCACATTCAATATGTTTTTCCTACCTTCTTTGATTAAGCCATATTTTATTAACTTAATTTTCATCTTATTCTATCTCTTCACTAACTTTGTGAGGGTAAAACTAGAATTCCAATGCTTTGACAGCTGTCCCTCTGACAGTGAAAATTCATTCTTGCCTTTCTTCCCAACTAATCCCGACTTCCTTCTCCTATTCTGCATCTGTTCTGTATCCAACTCTTCTCTATCTCAAACTATTGTGTTGCATTAGTCCTAAATCTTTTACCTTATGACTGAGCAGATCTGAGATTCTCAGCCCTTAGGGTACATGTTAAAGTAAAGGGTAGAGTTATTAAAAAATATAGAAAATTCAGACTCTGGACTCTGTAGTCTAGAATATGATCATAAACTCATCTGCTGCTTTTTGGCGCCATTGAGTCTGTTCTCACTCATAGCACCCTCTGTGTAATAGTTGCCTCGTCCCACGCCATCTTCAACACAGATACCTTGAAGCCAATTATTGCAGCTTCTGTGTCAATCCATCTTATTTGAGGGTCTCTCCCGTTTCCTCTAACCATTTTTTGAACAAATATGATACCCACCTCCAGGGACTCATCTTACCTGATAACATGTCCAAAGTAAGCTAGTTAAAGGCTGATCACTCTTGCCTCAGAGTAGCATTCTCACTGTACTTCTTCCAAGAGAAAATGATCAAATTATTGCACTGTAAGTGAGAAATTTCACACTAGGAGTAATGCATCAAAGGATAGTGGAAACCATAGAGAAATAGGTGAAAAATGCCCTTCTTAATGAAATTCAAACCCACCTATTACACCAGCAGGGTTAAATAAGACATGCTTTGTGACTAATTTAATATAAGGGCTAAATATTGTATTCCTTCATTGATGAGTCCACTCTTCATATCATCAATTACAATTCTTATTGGCTTGCAGGATTTAGATTCAGAAGGGCTATCATGGATTATGAATCTGCTCCACCAGGGTACAGATAGAACATATGACATATTGATCTGTATTACTTTTAAAGAACTACTGTGATAAGATTTCTCACCTGAGAAAATCAGGGTTTGCAGCCATACTGTTAAATCGGGAAAAAATTTACCCTATTGGGAAATGTAGGAATCATAAAGGAAGAATCGAATAGTCAAATTCTCTTTACCAATCTGTCCTCTGAAGAAAAGTAGCTTTGACTCATTTATAATACATACTGGTTACCTTAACAGAAGCAGAGACACCTGCTAACTACCTCTGCAGACCATTTTTCCTTACTCCTCTCATGAAAAATGCCTCCTATATACACCTGTGCTCCCGAGGTTTCATACTTGAGAGTGGGTGCAACTTAAATGTCTTGCACTGATATGCCAGGAAAAGATGGGTTATAAGATTGGTAATTATCCTTGCCTCATTAATTAGAGCCTACAGGATGTAGCTTTAATGAATTTAATGCAATCATAATTCCTATATGTGATCATCAGAGTCAAGAGTTGGGACAACAAACAGTTGAGATGCTTTAATGGGTATTAGAATATTTACTGCAAATTATCAAAATTGGAAACAGACTCAGGCAGTTTGGTTTTGTCAGAAAAGATCTCTTTGTAAATTAGAATGATGCTATAGCCTTTGCTTAAAATATAATGTGCTATATTTCTTGACTAGAAGAGACAGAACAATCCCTTTATTATCTGATCCCATGTTGTCTTCACAATTTCACTGACCCTCTCACTAAACTCTCACCACTCATCAGGCATTCATGACCAGACCATGGATTCATATGACTCTATCCTTAGCACATTTTCTCCCTCAAACCTGGAATTCCCTCCCTTGTATTTGTCCCTTGTACATATCAACTCAAAAATTTGGACTCGCCTTCATATCATCTTTTTAAGTCTTTCCTTATTGCACTCCCACTGACAAACAAAATGTGTTGATATTGGTTTCATTCCTCCTCATGTAAACCCCATATGTTATCCAGTAGACCTGCTCTGTGACATGTTCTTGGTTGTGATCTTTACGAAAGAAGATTAGGAGAGCTTTCTTCAGTGGTGCCACTGCAAACCATTTACAACATTCAGTAGTCTTTTGAACTCCAACCGACTCACTGTCATAAAATCCATTCCAACTCATAGTGATTCTACAGGACACACAGAACCTCTCCTGGAGGTTCAGAAGCTGTAAACCTTTATTGGCCTAGGCATCCTCATCTTTGTCTCCAGGAATGACTGCTGGTTTTGAACTGTTGATCTTGTGGTTACCAGTGCAATGCGTAACCCAATACACCAATGAGTCGAATGAATCAGTGGCAATGAGTTTTTTGGACACTGATGAGACAGAATTAAATATCATCTGTCAAGTAATAGAAAGTGTCTTTTTGCACTTATAGTATAGACTCATCATTTGTGATCCTTTGCTTGTATATCTATTCTGTGTATTGAACTTGGCATTATTAAAAGAATAGACTATAAGGTTTTCACTTTCACATCCTTAAAATATCATCAAGACCTCATACACAAAAATATATGAATGGAAAGATTAGGAGATTCTAAGACACAAAATACCCATAGCTTGAATACACAGGCATATAAGGCAACATTTAAAACTCACCCTTTTCTGTAGAATAGATTCATGCTATGGATTAATGGAGTAAACCACGTTACAACCATTGGATTGGATTGGATTGTCTGTTATGATTGAAACTCACCTTCATGGATGAGGGTGACATATAGAAAAAACCCAAGGAGTCTGGCTGAGCTATGAAGATCTAACAAGGAAGCCTAGCAATAAATCAAATCTAGATTAGGCAGACAAGACTATATCAGATGGATGCTGATGGTCAACAGGACTCTGGAGAAATAAATAGGGGTTAAAAGAACAGTTGCAGATCACAGTTCAGCTAGGAAGCTAGTAAAGGACTGAAGGGTAACCGGCATTTTGAGTTTAGGGACGATCTCAAAAGTTTCAGCCAGTAGACTCCACAATATTAGGGATCAGAATCACAAATGGATTCACTAGTTGGACTTATCTCCACCCTGCCACACACACACACACACACACACACACACACACACACAGCGTGGAGTGTTGACTGAGCACACAGTCTAATAAAAGCTACTGTAGTATAATCTCCATTAACTTCAGGGATGATCCTTTTCTTCAAGAAGACAGCAAGACTTTTTGTCCTTTATGCATTTAGCAACTTAGTGAGGGCCAGCCCTCACTCAAAGGAGCATTTTAATCAACTGGAAAGTTGAGACCCTACAGGTGAGGCATTCCTTGATTTATGACTATAATCTCTCTTTGACCTGGAAGTGTTTTACATTAGCAAGGCATCTTTATAGATTGTCTCATTTAGCCTTTTCAGTAATTCAGTATTTTGCTGTTAATTTACAGATTTGCAGCTGATGCGTATGTGCTATTTCTTGGTGCATTTCTATACATGGTTCCCATCTTCATCTGCTCATTAAAAAGTTCTTAGTGTGAGCAATTGGCTATCTGTAGTTCGAACTCCCCAGCCACCCCACAGAAGAAAACTGAGGCTTGCTTTTCTTGTGAAGATTTTTAGTCCTAGAAACATACAGGGATAGTCTTCACTCTGTCCTTAGGCTCAGAACCAACTTGAGGCAGTAAGGGGTTCTGTTGGATTGTTTTGTCTTGTATGCAAAGCTCTTTTAAATCTTGTCTTCCATTACCCCTCTGTAATGTTTACAATAGACTTTAGCTTTCTTGGCTACTTTCCTTTCTAATTTATTCCATGACTAATAGATTCTGGGATGGGGTTCCTCTAAGATGATATTTAATAAGTATGCAATTGAACATTTAATAATCATGTAATTTCAGATGAGCAAGTTCTGGAGAGGTTTCTCAGGTTGTTTTATTCCCTTCCAGTTCAGTTGTGTGTTAGTCTAGGTAGACTAGAGAAACAAATTCATAGCCACTCATATGTGATGAGAGAGTTTTATATCAAAGTACAATTGTCCTTTAAGAAAACACCCCAGCCCAGATCAAGTCCTAAGTCCCATATTACAGTATATGTTGATTCGAGTTGATAAACCCCTCTTTAGACTCATGAAACACATGCAATGATGCCAAATGCAGTAAGATCACACCCCAGTGAGTGAGAAGTCTTGTGGATCTACTGGTGGTAGAAACATCTCAATATTGGCTTGGGTCTGCATGTGGCTCCTCCAGTTTCAAGGTTCTGACTGTCCTCAACCTGTCTCCATGTGCCTGCCTTGTCAATGGGAAGGTCTCTTAGGGAGTGTGTGTGTCCCATCTCCAGTGAGTTACTTGTCTCTGCTGTACCTCCAAATTATTTAATTAGACTGTGGTCTGGTTGACACGCCAGACTCCACCCCTTCCTCAAGTTGACAGATTATGTTGCACAACTTCTCTAGCTGCTTCTGTTCACCTTTGCCTATTTTCTCATTCCCATTTTTCATACTTCAACCATTTCCAGTACATTTTCTCAGACATTTTCCCTCTTCTACTGATTTTAGAGCATATTTTTCAAGGCATTTAGGTAAATGGAAGTTCTTAGAACATTCATGAACAGAATGTCCCATTTTCTGACAAAGTGAATGGGAGTGAAGCATAAAGAGCAGTTAGCCATTTCTTCAGAGATGTTACTCTTTAAAAAGCAGCCAGCTTTAATCCCTTCTTAAATAGCAAGCAAAAAAGCAAGTGGTCTCATTCCATGTCTTAAAATAGACAAAGAGAAACTAATAATTGACTTGTCAATTTACTGTGACTATTAATTCCTTGCACACAATGTTGGCCTTTGTTAATTTAGGATTCACATTTTCTTTCTGAATATAATTATCTGACTATATATAGAAAAGTAATTTAAAGCCAGCTAATGATTGTTTGAGCACTTAAAGTTAAAAACTATGTAGACATTAGTAAATTATCCATTTAGAAAACCTGAAACAATTGGAGCAAAATTAATGTTAACTGAGAAGTTAAATTGAACTTTGATATTTTTATGACATTTACAGTACATATTGTCAATAGCTTGTGAATACAAGTTGACTTTAAAAAAATTTGTAGGGTTTGCAGAGAAATTGAAATGCTCATATTATGCAAATGTGTGCTACATAAACCTAATAAAGTAGATTGCATTTTTCCTATGGGCTGACATTTACCAGATCCAAAGCCCCCTAAATACTAGTGCTAGAAAACATGTACCAATTGTGAAGATGGTTGTAAAAATGAAAGAAGTGCACTCACAGCGTGAACTCTCTCATTTGAACATCAATGATGACAAGGTCTACATGTTAAATTTATTTTTATTGTAATATAGCATACTATTGAAAACAAGATGGAAAATGGCTTCTTTCTAGCCTATGGAAAAGGGTTTTCAGTTGGAAGATACGGCAAAGCTTCTCAAACTTTATTTAAGACACACTAATCCCAAACACCAAGTGCATAACAATATTTTGCATGGTGCTTAGTAATCCTTCAGCTTTTCAAGTATCATGCATTTTAACACTGAATGCTGGGAGGTTCCTAGGTAGCACAAGAAGTTTGCACTCAACTTCAAACATCAAGTTGGCAGTTGTATTCCACACAGCAGCCCCGTGAAAGAAAGACCTGGGGAACTGCTTTCCTAAGAAATATAAAAATGAAATGCCAAGGAGCAGTTCCATGCTAACATGTGTGGTTCCCAAGTGCTTTAATCAACTTGACAAAAATATTTTCTTTGTTGTTTTTAATTATTATAGCATGACATTTTCACTTTTATTTCTTTTACTTCTAACAAAGAAGTTCTTATTTGGTCGTCTAGTCTACTAACTACTGACATAAACCATTGGCTAGGGTCTTGCTATTGTCTAAGTGACAACTTACTCTTCACTAAGTGAGGTCTTGCTTTAGACTAAATGGTCCAGGGGCCTTCTTTTAGACTTGTCTATGGCAATGGATGGTGAAAAGAGTTGTATGAGTCCCCAGTAAAATGACTTTTTAAAAATGAGAATCATAATCGCCTATATAACTTAAAAAAAACACACTCACTCAACTTCTTAGGCTACCTTTCCTGACATCCACTACACACACATGCATATGCACACACACACACACACACACACACACACTGAAATTTTCATTTGTTAGCTCTGGAATAGAGGTTTGATAATCTGCTATTCACCTTCATCTTGTTGATACATTCAAAAGCTTAAAATGGTGTACAGTTTTATGTATAGGATTTCTGTTGTTTTTATAGTCATTTTCATGATCTCTCTGCTTTCTGGAGCTCTTTGATGAATATGAGAAAATTAATAGGCATATTTGGATTATTTCATCATTAAGACTGTTACTGCCAAGAAAAAAAGTTTTGTTACTCAGGCATAAAGGATTCAGATGATGGTATCTGAAGATCCTTTTAAGAGGTGGCTTGCCTGGCATTATACTGAGAAATAAGGATACTAGTGAACTGGAGAAAGAAAGTACTGCTCAACACATAGTGAATACTCAGCAATACTTTGAGTAATTCACCTTACTGATAAGTCATTTTAGCATTTGTATTCATTTCCTATGACTACTTTGACAAATAACCCCAAATTTGTTCACTTATAGTGCAAATGTCATGCTTCAAATGGAGAATGTAGCGGTTATGGGTTGGGCTGCTAACTGCAGGGTCCTTGGGAGAAAGATAAGGCTTTCTATTCCAGTGAAGAGTTAGAGCTTCAGGAACCCACAGGGGGGCATTTCTACCCTGACCTAAAAGGTTTCTATTCATGAACATTGACTCAATGGCAGTGTGTTTTGTTTGAGAGATTTTGGAGGCTGCTAGCACTCCTTGGTTTGCAGCTACAGCACACTTGTCTCTAGCTGTTCTCTTTTCTCTGTGGTTCCAGTGCTATTTCTTAGGTGTATTTGCCTCTTCCATATGTCTCATGTCTCATGCCATATTTGTCATTTGATTTATAGCCTACTTGGTTGGTTCAGGATGAGAGTGTCATATCAAGATCCTAAGTTTAATAAAAGCCTTTACAAAAAAATAACATTTACAGGTTCCAGACATTAAGACATGATTGTATCTTTAGGCAGGGGGCATTTCTTAATCCACAAGAGTAACTGTCATGCATTTTATTCCATTCACAAATATTATGAAACTGAGTAAAACTTTAAAATGTGAATGAACAGTTTTTTTTCCAAAGACACTTAATTGCCCTCAATAATGTCAGTGCTGAAGTGTGTGTGTGTGTGTGTGCTTTAGTCATTTACAAAACATTATGGGTAATTCTTGAGTTTACAAAATGGGGAAGACATTCTTAGACATTGCCCTCAGCATATGAGCTTTAAATAAATAGAACAAAAGAGAACAATCATACAGGTATTTTCCAAGAAGGACCAAAATACAAATGCACAAAAAACAACAACATGATTTTAATGTCTGTAGGCCTGAGGGAGCAAAGGGAGTTGAACCCTGTCTTTTATGAATTTAGTCGATCTCTTCCACTTGAGAAGAGGTAATTCATCTGAAATTGACAGTGATATGTGATCACAAATGAATTGGTTATTATGTTTATCCATAGAAAATGGCATATTGTTTCTAAACAAAATATGTAAAATCAAAGGTGGAAGGTAATAAACCTTTTTCCACTAGTCAACACATTCTGGTATCTGGTCAAACAATTGTAAGCATAACTGTTTTAAATTATGGGGCTAGTTGCTTACATTATTTGTTGCCCTTAGTTGTCTAATTCATCTGCAGAGTTATGCTAACTTAACTTTTGGAAGTTGCCAATAATGAATTGTTCATTTTCTCAAGCATTTCCTGAATGTTTGCCATGTATTCAGTACAGTGTTCGGCAAAGAAGTAGATAATCCCATGACAAATGTACTATGTTAGCTCCAAGAGGAAGAGTTTGTTTAAACACCAGAATCAAGTGAGGACACATGGTGAAAGTGCGGTATCATAATGAAGTAGTAGGATTTAGGCAGATAGAGATACAGGAGAAAGATATGCCTAAAGAGAAGTCCATAATAAACGAGGCATAGACATATGAAAGCTTTACAAGGTGGACAGTATTGCGCTGGTGGCTTAGTGATGACACACTGGGTTACTGATCACAAACTCAGTGGGTTGAATACTTAGAAGAAAGATGAAACTTTCTACTCCAGTAAAGAATTATATTCTCAGAAGCCCACAGGGGCAGTCCCCCCACCCCTGTCCTATAGTGTCCCTATGATTCGGCATCACTGTGACAGTAGGAAATTTCCTGTTTCATTTTGAGAAAGCAGGGGAGAACTAAAAAAGAATAATGCCAAAAATATGAACAAACCACCTCACGGAGTGTCTTGATTATTGTACTTAAGAATTTAGGTTTGCTAGATACAATTAAATCTTGGAAAGTTAATTAGCTAAGGGAAAGTGTAGAAGCAAGCCTCCTTAGTGAGGTAATCTCATAGTAGACTGAAGAATGGACAAAAGAAAGAAGAATCATGAGGCCAGATAATCTGTGACAGAACGGAAAAGGTCACATGTGAGAGGAATTAGGTGTCAAAGAAAAAAAGTGGAGACATCAAAATATTATTGATATATACACCAAAATCACGTTCATGTGAATATAGTCAAACTACGTAAATTTTCATTGTAGCCGACTAACAGGCAGAAGATGGCAGTAGAAACAAGAATGTAAAAAAAAGAGGCAATGGTTGGGGAATGTGTGGCATCACTATGAGTCAGAAGCAACTCAATGTTAAGCAATTTCTGTACATTCCATTTTCCCTGTGAAGACAGGGTATTATTAGGTGATGTTGAGTTGATTCCCAGTTTCAGCACCACTAAATATCAGAGAAGAATATGCTGCCTGCTCCTGGGCTGTTTTCACCATCATTGTAATGCTGAAGCTCATCTATTGTTTGAACTCCTCATTTTCACTAACCCTCTACTTTAACAAGAATGGTGTCCTTCTCCAGGAGCCGGTCTCTCTTGATAATGTGTCCAAAGTTTGTGAGATGAAGTCCGGCCATCTTCACTTCTGAAGAGAATTCTGGTTATACATCAAGACAGATAGATTTGTTCACCTTTCCAGTAAACCATGGGATTGTCAATATTTTTGTCAACACTATAACTGAAATGCATGAATTTTTCTTTCATCTCCTTTAGTCATTGTTGAGCTTCCATAGGCCTATGACGCAATGGAAAATACTGTGGCTCATGTCAGGCCCAGCTGAGTCATCTGGATAGCATCTTTGTGTCTTTAACACTTTACAGAGGTCTTTTGCACAACACAGAGGTGCCGGGCTGCTAACTGAAAGATTAGTTCTTACAAACCGGCCACTCTTTGGGAGAAAGACCTGGAAATTTATTTCCACACATATCACACAGCTTGAGGAACTGTATGGAACATTTCTATTTGCTCATATGTGGTCAACTATGAGCAGAAATTGATTGTAGGACAATGAGTATGACAGAAAGTGTGTGTTCTATATATTTGAATAACTACCAGATACAGGGTATTCACAAAGTTCTTACTGAAGGAAGTTTAGGCTGCAATGTTTTCTGTTGTGTATAATTATTCATTTTAGGGTGCTAAAATACACCGGACAAAACATATACAACTTCAACAATTTCTACATGCATAATTCCATGACAATGATTATATTACATTCTTCAAATTATCTGACCATTCTCACTATGTTTTGTCTGAGTATTGCACCATATGTGACATAAAGATCACTGCCCTCTTAATTTGTCATGTTTGGGGGATATCTTATTTTTTTTTTAGATTTACTGAATTTAAAAGGAATTATCCTTTTGACCTGAAAGCAAAAGCACGTTTACACTTTTGCTGCAATTCTGTCATCCTATCACTATCTAATCTTTCATGTTTCTAAATATTTTTTCAATGTCATTTAGTTATTTACAAAGCATAACGATAAGATGTGATTAGAAAAGCGCTTAATTATTTCCACTAATGAATTATATTCATCCAAATGCACTCATTCACAAAGACATGTGATCAGATGTACATACTAGTAGAGACATAAATCATGCTGCTTCTCTCCATTTGTTTTTCTTTACCTTCTACCTAGAAAAAATAATGGTAGTATGAGTAACACAGTATTAGAATACTTCGTAGCTCTGAATAATTTAGACAAACTTTTGAACAGTGAGAATTTGGGTAGAAAATAGAAGTCAGTGAATTCCATGATTTATTTTTCAGCAATTACTTTCACATGTGTGGACACATACATATTAGATTAGAATGTGTTTGCAACAATGACTATTTACATTTGCATTCTCATGACCTGCTTACTTAGCACGTTTAGCTTTTAGATTGTGTTCTTGTTCCTTTGTCGATCTTCCCATGCTATATTGATTTCTGAGTGTTTGAAGGACTTCCATTTTCCACCTCATTTCAGTGCATTTCATCCTGCTGTGTTGGTCATCAGCCATTCAGGAAAATGGTGCTCAAATGGCCACATAATGCAGTGTGATTTGAACAAGGGGAATTGCTCTTATCTGCAGGCATGGAACTTTTACCCTGTTTTTCTGAATGTTTTTAGAAAGTAAGGAGGTATCAGGTTTTCCTTCAAAAAATAATGAGATTGTTATATACCATCGATAGCCTGTGATTCAACAGATTCAGATTTCAGGAACTAATTTAATTCTTTAAGTATCCATTACCCATCTTCATATACAAGAAGACACAGTAAGGTGATCATCATGAAGTTGACAATTTATTTAGTTTGCTAAATTATAATACTTTAAAAAGGAATGTGCCATCTGTTCTCAATGTGGTTTTTAATTTCTTAAAAGGACGTTTTAACATTCAAATATTTTCAGCCAAAGGGCAGTCATCTAAGATGAACACAATCCAATTTAATATTTATTTTTTAAAGCTCGCCATCACACTCCCTCCTCGCATACCTCCTATTGCTGCCAAAAATAAAAGCAGCACTTCAAACGTCGCCTGATGGTTACTGCTCGTGCCTCTCAAGGAAGATTGTAGCTAAAAACAAGAAAGCAAACAAATGAAAACAGCAGCGGCAGAGTTGATTTGGACTCAGGGCAGCTGCATGGATTCCAAAGTAGAACTGCGCTCCATGTAGTTTTTGTGATTGTTGCCTCTTGGAAGTAGATCTCCAGGCCTTTACTCTGAGGCATTTCTGGGTGAATTCAAACCATCCACCTTTTTTTGGTAGTAGAATAGCATCACTTTTTAAAAACATGCCAATAAAATGGATTGAAAGACAGATGGGCTTTTTGTTGGTCTGTTTGGGGGTGGAATTTTCTCATTGATAGATGGGCTTGTGGAGTTGGCTAGCAGTCCAGGAGTGCAAAGGATTGTTTTTCATCAGGTATGCAGACAGATTAAGAGTCACGACCACCACCCCCAACCCAACAGGGAACAACTCATAGTTGACTCTGAATTAATTTCCAAGTCTCCAAAGAAACAAGGAAATCCTCACCTGTTCTACTTGTTGCAATCCCCTGGTTGCAGGGATTGGCCATCTCTGTGGTTGGGTTTCATTCTGAAACTTGTCATCTGCTTTCTGAGGGCTTTCTTTTCTGATATATATATAAAATGATTAAGAGATTTCTTTGTTCTAGAGTGTATCTTCTATAGATCCTGTTCTTGTCTCTTGGAGACCATCGTTTCTCTTTTCCATTTGAGGCCCTTTTCCTGGGTGTGCTGCTGCTGTTTGGAAGTAGTGCTCTCTGTGAGCCCAGGTGGCTGAGTGCTCAACATTTAACCGAAGAGCTCTTTCCACTTATATCTGATGGGTGTTTTCTGGAGAGAAAAGGAAATACTATTTCTTTGTGCAAACTGCCCTTGTTCCAGGAACCTTCATGTGACTTTAGGAAATTGGATCTTGACATTTTATAAGGGAGGGGTGTGAAAAGAAGCTGTCAACAAATTTTCATAGAGAACTAATGAGCTTGGGCAACATAGCCATACCCTCTCTTAGCTAATCTGACCCAACTGTAAATTAAAATGATCTCAGTCGAGTTTGCTATTGTTGATGTGCTCGGGACAATGTGAGTGACTATCATTGTTAATTAATCTATGGATAACTGCAGTATACATAAATCCCATTAATGATCACTTTTAAACATTGTAACATAGAAGTACTGAAAAGACTCAGTTCTTTCTTTTTAAAAAATGAGCTGGAGAAGGTCAGCTATGCTTTGTGGGTCAGAATTGTTGGTAGAGCACTTTTATTTGGCTTAGAATTTTCATCTTTTTAGCTAAATGTCCATTGTAAGACTAAGCTTATTACTGTCATGTAAGATTTGTTAAGCAGTGCTATTCATATCTAAATCCCACTATGTGGAGTGATTTATCCTCATTTCAGGCAAGTCATACACCAGATATAATAGGCAGTTCTTTTTCTTGCTAACCTTTTACACATATTATGGACAGCAGCCTCAAACAGAATCTTTTGTATTTTGTATCGACTCCTTGGAGTGCAGGCATTTTCTCTACACTGGGAACAAGTGTGCCCTGGAACCAGCTATAAACGAATCCTGCTGGGATCTGCTTTTTCTTAATCATCTTATCCTGTCAAACAAGGGACTTTTCTCCTCTTCAATTTCTCATCTATTTATAAAGATTTGATTTTAGCTTAAAATTCAATTTTAGTCTTTATTGCTGAGCAAGAGATTCCCTTGTTATAATTGAGTCTGCACACTTATGGAGAGCCCAAATGCATGCCACATGAATACAGATGTCAATCAGAGACAGCATGGCATTGCAGCCAGAGATACCCATGTAGTAATAGAGAATAAAAGCCCCAATTTTCATTTTACCCAATCAGAATGGACTGAGATCCATAGAGACCCCCTGGATGTGATGATTATATCTGCTCAGAGGGACTGGACAAGGTTCCTTCAGGGAGAGAAATACAAACTGCAATGAAAAATGTTATTTACAAAAGATCGTGCATAGCAATGTATGAGTGGCTGAAGTAAAGAAATATCCACGATGTAATGAAAAAAGGTAAACCAGAAACCTTTAGACTTAACTATAACAACAATAATAATAAGCTGTCACCATTAAATTGATTGGGACTCAGTGTGACTGAACATGCTTTTCAGGGCAAGGATGGTCTGCTTCTGGAAGGGATCTCCAGGCATTCATCCCAGGATCCCCTGGGTGGGTTTGAAGCTTAGACTTTTTTTCTTAGTATTCAAGCATTTAACTCGCTGCACCGCTCAGGGATTCCATCACTACCTTTTCTTGAGCACTTATTATGTTCCAGACGACCTGCTCAGAACTTTAACTGAGTTGCTTCATTTAAAACATGAGCGGTTATCAATCACATTTTACAAAAGAGAAATTTGAGAAAAAGAAATGTCCCCAAGTCACAAAGATAATTGTTATTCTTGAACCCATGCAGCCTGATGCTAACATTCTTTATTCATCACTATCTAACAATAACTAGTTGAAATATTTTCTTCTGTCAATTCTGTGCTTTGGCCTTTAATTATACACTTACAGGAAAGGGGAGGTTAAAAGCAACTTTACATGTGATAGAGATTATACTTAAAAGTTTCCCCTTTGTGAAGTCCTATACCATAAACACACATTAATGGGGATCTTCAAAATTATTGGCAATGTTTGTCTACATAATGGAAATAAAAGTTCCTTTTATAATTAAAATGTCAACTGATCAATGTGTAAGTTATGAGATATCTTTGACTATGTCTGTTAAACCATGACATCTCAACTTTGGCTCTGTTGACATTTAGGACCAGAATAATTCTTGGTTGTGAGTGGTTGTTCTGTACATTAGCATCGCCATCTGGCTTTGACAATGAAAATTGCTTAGAGTAAGAGCCTTGCCTTTGTGCAATCCTCTCCATTTTACACAAGAATACAAATTGCTATACTGAAGATTTTCCAGGTAAATAGTGGCAGAATTTACATTAGGTTTCAGGACATCTGATCCCAAATCCATATTTCAAATAAAACAAACTGCGTAAGGCTTCCACTTAAAGCAATGCTCCCAGAACCTGTGAATTAAAAAAAAAAGTGTTCTTAGATTGTCCATTACAACCCAGTAAGAGAGGTCAGGGTTTATCAGTGGACATGTATAACAAGGAAGGTTCTGATAAATCTAAGGCCATTTACCTGGTAAGGATAAGAAGATGAATGCAAGAGCTCAGGTGACAGTGCTTGTGCCCTTTTAAAAATTGATGGTTACTCCAGGTAGCTGGCTTGTCCTTGATTTAGGAAAAGGTCATCTTGGGGATCATAATTACATAGTAACTTTAATTTCCAGCATTCCAAATCTGGATCTTTTGTAGGTAGAATAATGCTGATAACTTGTTTTTTTAATTTCCAGAGAATGGAAATCATAATACCTTCAGGGATATTTACCACTTACTAGCTTGTACCCAGCTATGCTTATCTCATGATTAAATGATTAGAGAAAAACTGACCTCAGAATAGAAAAAATATTCTTATTATCTTATATTACAGATTCCTCAATTATAGATGACTGAGAGGAGTCAGAATTGGCTCAATGAGAGTGAAATAATGTCCAAAGACTTTTAGAGAGGCATGGATGAAGGCATTCCCAGTCTCAGATCTCACTTTGTCATTCCCTTGCACAAAATATATATGTGTTATCACATACCACTTCCAATCCATCACTGTAGCTAGAGAGGCATTTGTGAAATAACGTGGTCTCCGTGAAGCACTTAACAGGTTACAGTGATCACATCTCAACCCTTTCTAAAAAGGGAAATTTTAGCAGTTCCAATAAATCCTCAGTTGGCTATCACTCTGCAAGCATGGGTGTGTTTTTTTTATTTTTACAATAAGTTCTGTTTCTGCAATTATAAATTCCATTTACTTTTTTCACAGTGACTTGCTTAAAGGGATATGAATAACTAAAGGAAAGACTTAATAGTAGGAATTGCATATCTAAATGGTAATGTTCTCATTTTCTATATGAAGAAGTGTCACACACATCATTGAATCAGCGAAAGTTGTATAATAAATGCATTATGTACAACCAACATATGCATATATGCATATGCATTTACATACACATATGTTGTAAATATTTTTAGGTGCAACAAAAACTTTCATGGGATTTGGCTACTTGGTGTGAGGGCTAAGGATCATGGCTTCATGGAACATCCAAGTTGACTAGTTTAATAAAGTGTTAATGATTCTATTTTACCTCCTAGTACCTGGGAAGTGCCTGGGATCATCAATGTCTGGAGGTGCAGTTATACAAGGCACACTCAACCTCTATTCCCTTAGAGCCTTAGAGGAAGGAGAATAAGCAATAGAAGGGCATGAAGAACTGCCCACATTGCCAGGAGACCAGCAAAAAAAATCAACAACTGGACTGTACCTGGCCACCATTGCTGAGCATTCTGTTGAAAGATTCTAGAGAAGAATCTTGATCAAAAAGTGGGAAGCAAAAAAAGTGGGAAGCACAGAACATAATTCCAAATTATTATGGATTCTAGAGTCATGGAAGCTGGATATACACCTATAGCTATTACTCTAAGAACCTTTTCAAACTTTAAATCAAATGAGGTGGATAACAGGGTGGGGACCCAAGGCCATTCTTGGGCAATTTACAGAGGAGTCGCATGGAGGAGACAGGCCAGTCAGGGTGCAGTGAAGCAGTAATGAAACAAACAATTTTCCTCTAGTTCTTGAAGGCTTCCTCCCCCCAACTATCATGATCCCAATTCTACCTTACAAATCCAGCTGGAATGGAAGTAGTACACTGGTACAGATAGGAACTGGAAATTTGGGGAACTCAGGCAGATGAACCCCTCAGAACCAGTAGTAAGAGTGGAATTACAGGATGGGTGGAGGGAAGGTGGGGCAGAGAGGCGGAACCAATCACAAGGACCTACACATAAACTCCTATCTGGAGGATGGCCATTGGAGGACTGGGCAAGGGGAGATGTCAGGCAGCATAACATACAACAAAATAATAATTTATAAAATAATGAGGGGGTTAGACAGAGGGTGCGGGGAGGGGAAGGGATGAGAATCTGAAATCAAGGGCTCAAGTGGAAAAGCAGAGATTTGGAGAAAGACAACAGCAGGCAGGCGAAGTGGCTTGGCACTGTGTATGTGTGTGTGTTTGTGTAGTGAAAACTGATGTATGAGCCCCCAATAAAATGATAAAGAAATCCTTAAAGTGTATTTAACACTAATAGCTTACATTAACATGTAAAAAATGACTGTGTTCAGGATGGTCTTGTAGGAACTATCCATACAAAATCCAAGAGCACTCTGGTGGCATAATGGATTACAAATTGCACTGCTAACCTCAGGTTCAGTGGTTCCAACCAATAGCTGCTTCACTAGAGAGAAAGGAGTCTTTCTACTCCTGTAACACTGTATAGACCCAGAAAAGTGCAAGTGAAGCTTTACATTTTCCTATGGGATATTTTTCAAATGGGACCAACCTGATGACAGTGCATTTTCTGTTGGTTTTGCAGTAGGATGAAGGTAAGAGCAACAAGTGAGAAGAATAGTGGGGAACCTAAATGGGAGGTGAGTTTATGTTAGCAGAGGAGGAGCCATTCCAAAGAGGACAGAGAGAATAGTTGCACAATTTGAAGAAGTAAATCACTGTTTCCGGATTAGATGTGTGAATACTCTCTGCAGAAAATTCAATTAGAAACAAATACAAGCAGCCCTGTATTAGCATATGACCTTTTCCACTTTACGCTGAATGTAGTTACTCTATACTTTAGTCGAGATGAGTGTGTATGTACTTGAATTGTTTGAATGTTTTTTAAAACTACAATCAGCATCGGTCTAGGAACGTGACATTAGTATCTGTAAATATCCCAGATGAATTCAGAAATGTTCTGAAGCTCATGGAGAAGTTTTACAGCAAGGTTATTTTCTTTATCCTCCCTATAATGATCACCTCTGGTGTCAGTGAACAGGATGCACATTTGACACATCTAATAACTCACTAAGTCTTATTCTCAATGATTCTTCAATATATCTCAAACCTGCTCTCTTCTCTCCTTCACATCTGCTATGAGCACAGGACCGTTGCCAGCATGTCGTTTGGAGTGTTGACTTGCTTTTCAACCACCCGTCAACACCTGCTCCTGCCCTCTTCTAACTCATTCAGTTCTAAGCCACTAGAAGCAGGTGTCTTCAAACTATGGCCCACGGGCCACATGTGGCCCACCGAGGACATTTATCTAGCCCACCGGGTGTTTTATCCACCGCTACATGTCCTGCTTAGCAACCAATTCATCCTGGTCCTGCACTGAATATGTTCACAGTTTGTTTGCTTTTTTAACTTTAGTCCGGCCCTCCAACAATCTGATGGACAGTGAACTGGCCCCCTGTTTAAAATGTTTGAGGACCTTTGCACTACAGTGGCCTTTCTGAAATACTCTATGTGCCATGACATCATCCTTCTTAAATCTCTCCCATGACATTCCATTGCACTGGGAAGAAAATCTCAAATTCTTATCACAGAACACGAGATCTGTTTTCATTGGACTCCCCCAATCTCTGCTTTGACTCCTTCATTTCTTCTTCGCTAAACTCAAAGTACAGCCCACCATACTTCAAATCTTGCTTTAAGACTTGATACATGCTTTCTTCTGTTCCTGAAATGTTTCTTTCACATAGAATTATTGACCGCACATTAATTCACAGATAATTTTAATGTCACATGCTTTAGTGGGTTTCTTTATGATTCCGACATACACCGTGATCATTCAGTCTCTTCATACCACATTTCTATTCTTAATGACAATCCCAAGTAACCCTGACAATGTATGTTAAATGATTTTCTTCTCTAGTAGACTTTAAACCTAAAACAGCAAAATCTAAGGGTGTCTTCTTTATTATGCCTACTCAGTGCAGCCCGATATATAGAATACCACAGTAGGTTGTTCAGTCAATCTCTCAATAGAGAGGAAGAAAAGAAGGCAAGGAAAACAGAGCAGAAGAGAATAAGGGCAAAAGAGGAAGGGTAGAAACAGCAATGTATGAGAAGTTTCTGCCTTTAGAATTCTAGCTCTAAACTTTTCAGAGGTTTCATTGCTTCACCCATGGAGATAATGAATGAACATTCCTGATTTCATCATTAAGAATTATCTTCAAAACTAAATCAAAGGCTTTAAGTTTTGAACATATAGCAAAGACAAATATGAAGTGAAATATAGAACTCATAGGAGTGGTCAAACTTATGGATATTATACATGTACTTGTCTACTTTTTGAAACTTAATTCGCATTCTTGAATAGATAATCTTTTGCATGGAACATCGTTGGCAACTTCTGAAAGGAGGATAGACAATATAATATTATCATCCTCAAACCAGCTCCTGAATTCCTCGCCCCAAAGGAAATTAGTGTTTATAATCGCTTGCCAAAATTTGATTCAGATTTAATTATTTCTAAAGCAGTCTTACACTTTAGCTTCTTTTTGTTTTGATTTTTTACACTCAGCCTTGGCTTTTTTTTTCTTTTAAGCATTGAAACAGTTGCTTTAATGACAGCTTTTCCATAATCTGCATGAGTTAAACATGCATTTTTCTTTTCAAATATTTTTCTTTCTCATAAAGCAGTAATGTATCAAATAAACATGCTTTTAAAGTCAAAAGAGATAAACAGCTCCTGGACTTCAAAAACATTACCTTGGTGACTGTTCAAATTATTTATAAGGAATTATTCAAGGTTTTCTTCTAAAGACTGTCTTTTGGATGTACCCAGAACTACCAAGATTTCTGAATACATAATTATTTTCACATCAAATCAGGTCTTAACGTTCTGTTCTCTGTAAAGAACTGACTAACTCCCTAATCAAGACATTTTTTCTGATGCTTTGATTGGTCTGACCTTTTCATGTTGACTAAATGTTATTGACTTTAAAATAGCTTTCAAAAAATTCTTTGTGATTGTCTGCATCTACACTGTCCCAAAAGAAAAGAACGATTTCAACCCCAAACCATACGGAGGTAGAATACTGAAAAGCAGCCTTTTTCTTTTTTTTGGGGGGGGGAGGGGGGTGGGCATCACTGCTCTCGGTGGTGGGAGTAGGAGGCCCAGCCCCACTGCTGGAATTGAACCTCCATCCCAGTGGGCCACAGTCCCACGCACAACCACTATGCCACCGGGGCTCAGCCCGCAACCTTTTTCTATGTAAGTTGATTTTTTTTTTTCAAAATAGAAGTATGGTGGAAAAACGTGTCACCTTGTTTCTTTTCAGGAGAACTGTGAATGGGCTGCAAAAAGCCCTGTCTGGTGGTATTGCCGATTAGACATTGAACTGCTATCCCAAAGTGAGCAGTCTGAAACCACCAGACATTGCATGGGAGAAAGAGAAGGCGATCTGCTCCTGTAACCATTTCCAGTCTTGAGGTGGCCAGGAATCAAAATCAAATGCATAGTAGTGGGTTTGGTTTCAAGTTTAGGGTGGGTCTGCTAAAATATATTTAAGAATTAAGAATGAAGAAACAAGTTTATCACTTGGCATAGCTCTTTTTGAGCTTAAATTATTCAATTAGCCATGTGGTGTCTCTGTTTTCTCTTTTTTGAAAGAATAAACATGGACTAACTTATTTTACATTTCTATTGAACAATCAGCTAAGGTAAATATTAGGTGTAAATACAAAACCCATAAAACTAGTCAAAATTTTTAGTAGGAAGTGTATATATGTATTGATTGGCTTTTTAAATTCTTATTCATCTTTTTTAATAGGTTATGCTTTTAAATGGAGCATCATTTCTATTGAAATGCAGTAGAAAATTAATGGCATAAAGTCTCTGTTAAAATTAACTTGTTGGCCAAAGATTGATTAGCTTTTATGTTGTTTGACATGAAATTCAAGTGACATGCTAAGTTCTTTTATCTCATTAGGGCCTATGATAAATACCAATATACAAAATGTCACACATAAAATTCTGCCTTCAAACTAGCATAGAATTAATTGTAGAGCACTTGTGTATTTATACAAGTACACACAACATTGAATATGTCCTTTAGATATGATGTCATTCATGTAAACAAGTGGAGTTACATTTATAGAATTCATTTTCTCTGAGAAACATCTCACATCAAAGGTTTCTGGCTTCCCGACTTCCTTTATATATTAGATTTTTTCCTCAAAATTCTTTCTTCCTCGGTCTCATTAGTTAATCAACTGATGTGAGAAATGAAGGCTTCATTAAGGACCACAAACTTTAAAACAGATATTTTAATAGATCTTCAAAAATATGACCTGCTATTTAATTGAAAGTGTTTTCCAAAGGAATTTTGCTACAATTCCCTGAATTCTTTTGGTTCTATTCTTATCATAGCCTTGTCAAAAGTTGATGTGGAAAGAGCAGTGAGTGTGCTCATACAGGAGCATCTGTGGTCTGTGTGCCCTTGTGTGATACTCAGGAGTTGCAAGGGATTGACCTAGATGTCATTGCTATTCAACTACATAAAAGTACAAGTTGAATGGTGTCCTCCCCGCTAAAATCAAAGAAAACAAGTTTATAAACATATCAGTAGCTCTAATTCTTTAGTCTAAACATAGATGAAAGTTTCACATAGTAGAAAATTCCACATTTTATGTATAAAGACTAATTCCTTTTTGATATAAAAAAATTTCCTTTTGGAAAACTGTAGGGAAATAAACACCTTTGATTATCAACAACAGAACTGCAATTTTATGTTTCAGTATCTCCCCATGAAAATGTGCAATCTGTTATTAGATTAAGAAAGCATAGTTTCATTTTTTTGTCATGCACTTCAAAGAAAATAACCACTGATTCCTCTTTTGTTTGTCACCGTTGTGTGTTATCAATTCAAAGTGACTCTTGATGACAGAGTAAATCTGTCTCATGTTATTTCTTTGCCTGAACTCTTCTGAGAGAAAAGATGACCAATCTTGTTTTCTTGTAGAGCCACCATTTAATTGGACTCTTCCACTGAGCCAGGGTTCCTCAAACTACGCCCATTGGCTGTTTTTGCCCCTGCTGCTGTCCTGCTTAATAACGGACTCATCCCAGACCCGCAGTAGATTTATTCGTAGTTGTTGTTTTTTTACTATAGTCCGGCCCTCCAGCAGTCTGCGGGACAGTGAACTGATCACGGTTAAAAAATTTGAGGATCCCTGCACTAAGCAGTCAAGAGCTTAACTACTGTGCCATAGGGATATAGTTAATTCATCTGGAGATAGGACCCAGCACTTGTCTGCTTTGCCTTCATCTGCTGACTCCTCCTGCAAAACACAAACTCATTGTCATCATGTTGACTGAAACTCATAGCAGTGCTGTAAAACAGAGTACCACTAACTTCCCCCTTTGGATTTATGGGGCTGTAAATCTTTGCAGAATCAGAAAGTTTCATCTTTCTCACACAGCTTGTATCTCACTTTAACACCAGGGGTCCATCCTAGACATCAGTGAGCTGATATGATGAACTCGCATTGCCCTTTTGCTTCTGACATTATATGGTCAACTAGGCCAGAATGTTAAAATGCAAAGCCATGTAATTCGTTGTTGTTGTTGTTTTCAAAGAGAACATTTTGAGGTCTTTCTTGAAGTACAAGGCTGCTCGTGATAGGATAATTTCCATAGTCTACAAAGAAGACCAATTCATTAGTGAGTAAAATTGAAGATTTTCCAATTTTTCTGCTGTCTGAAATTGATCAAACATTTCACCAAGATGTATTTGTAATTACTGGTGGTTGGAATGTCAAAGGTAAAAAAAGAGGAAAGATCAGTGTTTGGAAAATATGACTATAGTAATAGAAACAAAGTTGGAGATCACAGTATAGAATGATGCACTATTAATGATCATGTAAAAAATAAAATTTTTTCAGCAACATAACTAATGACTATTCACGTGGACATTATCAGATGAAATACACAGGAATCAAATTGACCCTATCTGTGAGCCGAGATCAATATCATCTATCAGAACAAGGCCAGGGGCCAGATATCAAACGGTTCATCAATTGTTCATCTGCATTCTCATGCTGATGCTGAAGAAACTTCAAACAAGTTCATTAAAACCATTGGTATGATCTACAGTACATCCTGTCAGGATTTAGGTACAATTTCAAAGATATACTGAACACAGTGAAAACTAATGATCCAAGAAATCATGATTTGTGGGATGACATCAGGGATACCATTAAAAGAGCAGAAACTCATTAAAATGTAGGAATGAAGTTAAATACAAAAAGAGATACCAGATTATACTCTGAAACTTGTTCTGGAAGTTAGTGAGTGGAAGTGAATGGAAGAATCGGTGACGTCAAAGAACTGAACAGATATTTCAAAGGACAGCTAAAAAAAATTAGCTGATACTGAAATTTGCAGAGACCTGGAATTCGAAATACAAAATGGAAGAAACTTTGCTCCATTTCTTAGGCTAAAATGACTACATAAAAAGTTCATATTGAAATAGTTAAGAATCCTGTGGACAAAACACTGAATGTCACGAGAAAAATCCACAGAACATATACAGAGCAGAGTCACTGTATCAAAAATAATTTAGCAGCCTTCAACAATTTCAGGAGTAGCATATGACCTAGATCCAATGACATTGAAGGACAAATCCCAAGGTGTTCTGGGACCCTGATGAAAAACGCGGCTCCAGGAACTGACAATATGAATTGAAGTGCTTCAATAAAAGAATGCAACACTGGAAGAACTCAATCATTTATGCCGCAAATTCAATACTAAGAAATCTAGAAGACAACTACCCTGGCCAAGCCACGGACATGTGTCCATGCCACAGAAAGGTGATCTGACAGAATGTCGAAATTGTCAATGTTATTAATATCAGATTCAAGTAATATTTGCTGAAGAGACATTTTAAATGATCTGCCAGAAAATGACGTGAAAATCCTGATCTTATTGCTGGATGGATGCAAGATGGATCTTGCCTGGAAACAGAGTATCAGAAAACGTTTTCCTTTGTTTTTCTTGCCTGTGCAAAAGGGTTCCACTTTTTTTTGTTATAACAAATTACGGATAAAATTTTGGGAATGAGCATTACAGGGCACTTAACTGTGCTTATGAAGATTCCACAAGGAATTTTCCCCCACACCTACACTTGGCCATCTGATAATTATCATATATGTACACTATGGTCAAAACTCAATCATTTCAGCCTATTAAGTGATTGATACTACTGACAACAGCTGCAGCAATGAACATTTCTTGAGAACGTATTTTGTGCCCACTAAAGATTTTCATGTCCTTCTGTATAATAACCCATTTATACTCTCATCAAAGCTAAAGAGCAAAAACCAGTGAAGTAGCTAGGGGTTTCAAGTGCCTACCTTGCACTTAGTACCTCAAAGTAGCCACTGTGCCACCAAGTCTATAGCAAAGGCTATTCATATCCTTTCACTTTCTTCCAACGATTTCATTTGATGAATATTCAGGTTCTGCAAAAGCACAGTTTGAAATGTCAATGTGTTCTGCTGGTTTGTTACAACAAAATAGAAAAACTATCATAAACCATATATACAGATCACATGAATAAATTGGAAAAGTCATAGCTTAATAGAGCATTGGCAAACTAAATACAAGATTCAATGTCTGTGCTGCCACATGAAATAAAATTGACCTTTATTAATGAGTTCATTCTCAACATAAATATATGAAAGAAGAAAAAATTCTTAGTATGCTCTCAGCTTAAATAGGTACAAAGAGGTCAGTAATAAGACATGAACATGTTTAAATGATGACAATGAGTTGAAACAATAGTGCATAAATTATGTCATCAAATTTTGCAAACTACTGAATTTGCATATACACCTTTTAATGGTGATTTTCCTCTACTCTTTGAAAGTTATATACCCAAATGCTGTACTGATGTAGATAAAATCTAGTGAAAAACATGTATTGATTGAAGATTCTTAGCAAAGAGTCTTGCACATCAGAGATGTATTTTTAACATCAGATTTAGATTGCTTTTAGCTTGATTGGAGCAAGGCAGAAATAAAGACTTCATTCACTTACTTGTAGATAAGAGATTTTCCGCAGCAAAATAATGAAATATAGTTCATTGTACTTTCCTTTAAGAGGTTTTAAACCAAGAAGTCTATATCATAAAAGTCATGGATATTTTCATCTTTAATAATTATCTCTAGGAATAAATATGAAACAATAGAAAGCATCCTATGCTAATATTATATCTTTTTTCATGTTCATTGGATATTGTGTTAGCCTCCTAGAACTGGCATAGCAAATCACAACAAAGTAGTTGACTTTCCAATATTGCCATTTATTTTCTCGTGGTCTGGGAGGTTAGAAGTCCAAATTCAAGACCTTGTCTCTAGGAAGAGGCCATTTGTATGAAGACAGGCCTTTGTCTCTTTCCAGGTTTCTTAGTAATCATGTAGCATGGTCTCTATCATTCCCCATTTATGCTTGCTTCTGTGCCCAGTCTGTTGCTTTAATCTTTCAAAACTAATTGGTTTAAAACACATGCTTTAAGTTTTAACAGAAAAAATAAATTAATTCCCCAGATGGACTTACATCTACCCATCAGGATTTACAACATGTATTTTGGGGAACACAATTCCATCCATAATATTATGTATTTGAAATATAATAAGATGCTAAAGGCTACAGATGGGAAACCTATATTAGAACTTGAAATTTCAAGTTAGAAAGGTTGGTCTAAGTCAGTTTGGCTCTTCCAAATATATTTGATGTTTTAATTTTTCAAAGACATTAACTTCTGTTTTATTATATATTATAGTGTCTAAAAATAAGATTATTCTTCTCTCTAAAATTCTGTCTTGCTCTATGAGTTATCTCATCTAACTATAATTACAGCTTAATCATATTATAACTCAACAACCAAAGAATATTAGAATATTAGAATAGGTTCAATTCTCATAAATGTATTATGAAGTTATAAATCAAATTTAAAATAATCAACCTTAGAAGACCTGACTGTAAGAAATGATAAAATTTGGAATGGTTTGCCAGTGGCTGCTGGAACAGATGCAAAGCCGGACTTTCACATCCTATCCACAAAATTCCTTCCTTTTTGATGCTATGTTTTAAAACAGAAAACTAGGAGTTGAACTGATACTTGATAACTGCATGGAATTGGAGCCATATTCTTAATATTATATCATCCCTCTGTAATATGAGAATGTGAAAGACATCCTCAGGACTTCTGTTAAAGGATATCAAAAAATTAATATTCTTAGGCAGTTGCAATCATGAAGATTGCATTTTCTCAATTGATCTCCACAAAAACTATTACAGAATGCTTCTTCAAAAACGCTTTGATTGTTATCCAAATTGAGAAGTGATACATAAATAGATGATGTCCCACCTTTAGCGACCACAATTCTAGAACATTGAGCTCAAGATACCCTGTCTGTCAAAAAAAAAATCACAAAAATCCTGCCCTCTTCTGGAGAATCCCATTTAATATTCATCCTACGTGGTTGATTTTTTCCTAAGACAGACTATTGTGGTGCACTCTGCAAACAGAGAGAGAGAGAGAGAGAGAGAGAGAGAGATCTCTGTCTCTATATCTAGCTTCAAATACACACAGAGACACACATACACAAGGGACTTCCAAAAGTTCTTGGGAAAATTCCATTTTCTTTCATTTCTGTTTTACAAAGAATTTTTGAAGTTCCCTCAAATACACAGTTATTCCTTTTAAGTGATATCAAATAGGTTCCAACTCATAGTGACCTCATGTCTAACAGAAAGTTGGACACTGCCCCATCCTCACAAGGGTCATGTTTGAGCCCACGGTTACAGCCACTGTGTCAATTCGTATCTCTGAAGTTGCCCTGTTATATATAGTCCATATTTCAATTATCATTGGGTGCTTCTTGTTAGTTTTCATCATGGCCCATCAGCAAGGAAAGGTCTGGAAATCATTACTCAAGCCACATCACTCAGATTGACTCTAAGAAGACAGTTCTTTCCGAGTCATATTTAACATGCTTTCTACTCTAAGGAGTTCCATATAATATTTTCAGTAGCCAATTTCTCTGAAATGGACCGCCTAATTGTTCTTCTTAGTCTGTAACTTTCACTTGAAACTGGTTTACCATAGGTGACCCTGCTGATATTTGAAATACCAGAGCTTAACTTCCAGCATCATAACAACATGTAAGTCACCACAATAGGACAAACTACCAGAAAAGTGGGGGGTAGGTATGTGAGGGGTTACCCCCAAAAAAACTTGGAAAGAGATTCACTGGGTGGAGGTGTCATAGTACACATTTTTCCTGGTAGGCAAGAATCCAGAAGCTCATTCTGAGCTAGTGCACCCAGTGGCCTTACCTGGGAAGGTTTTCTCTGGTGACAGAGATTTTTTTTGTAAAAGCAGTTTTTCTCAAACCTTGTTTTGGGGGATGACCTTTCGAGAAGATCAGCAGGCAGCTGTAATATTTTGTTTCCTGCTTGGGAAAAAATGCTGCCAAAACTGTTGTGATGTTGAACACAACTTATAAGGACAGCACTATACGAGTAATTTCTGGTGCCAAAAAGGGCGAAATATTGATTGATGACAAACCTCATGCTGGATGTTTATTAACTTCCCAAATGGGCAAAAATATTGACTCATCGTGCATTTGGAACCTCTAGTGAAGCACTCTTTACAAGAACCAGACATTCTAGTTCACTGATCTTGCAGTACATGCACATACAGATCAACTATCATGCATATGGTTTACTTAAACTTCTATTTTTTAATATCCTGAACTCAATTCTTTGCCTCATAAATCAGTTGCAAATATCTTATTCTACTCTCTAGATTGTGATGACTTTTATTATTAGTTTTAGGCAATGAAATCCATAGTTCTTATGTGAGTTTTGTTATTTTTCTTTAAAATGTGCTTCTTTTATTCATGACACAATGTATTCACATATATTTCATTTTAAATTATATTTCGTTTCAATATGACTTAGTCTCTTTAATATTTTTGTGTCTACTGTGAACTAACAATATCCTTTTGTTTTTCACCAAGATATATGGTTGTATCCAAACATTTCTTGAATTGCCTTCATTTACTTTTATAAAATTACATCACATAAAATGTGTTCTTAAAAATGTGTGGGCATGATTCTGTTTTCTTTTACCCATCTTTTCTCCCCTATTCTGCTGCATTTACCTTAGTAGCTAGCATAGTCTATTGAAATATATTTGAAATCAATTTTACGTTCTGGTGAGAAATCATCCATTATTAGTTAGGCTTCCGTACTGCATCAGCAGGTCGCTCAGATCTAACATAGGAAACATAACTTTGTTAAAAAGAGATAACTTAGCTTGAAAAGAAGGGAAACTATTTACTATACTCATGGATATAAAATCCAAAATTACAAAGACAATGAGTCTATAAATCAATGGAAGCAGTGGGAGAAAACTAGCAATGGAAGAAAAACGAGGCAGTCTGCATCCACACAGATCGCAGGCTTAGGAATCTGATGAGCCAGTTCTACACCCTTAGAGTGTCATCATGAGTTTGATTTACTTTACAGTAATGAGTATGTTTGTCAGGTCCACATATCTTTATATATATACTGAAAATATTTTCACTTGTGGCATGAGGATAAGTGATCTGATGTTTAAGAAAGAATTAAGTGAATATTGAAACTGGTTGCTACTATTTTCAGCCAGCAATGTGGGTATGATGCATGCTTAATGCTACTCCAGAATTTTCTGAGAATATATTTAATTATTCTCATTCCTTCAGTGCAATAGTTAGGGTCTCATAATTATTAAGATAATTGTTACTCTTCAAAAATATATGAAATCATTGTTCAGTTAAATGATTTCTGCAGTGCTCAGTGAAGCCTGACACTTTATTAATTCTATTCAGTCTTAGATTAATTATGAATATGAGAAATCATTTTATCAAGTTTTTGTAATATCACCTCTTATGATGCCTGCATTGAATCAGTTTGGAAATAAATTTGTTGGTTTTAGAAGCTAAAATATAAGAAAAATGTTGGGGGACAGTTATTGATACTTTAGTGTAATTCTAAAAAAAATATGGGCACATTAGAAATCATTATTTTTGCTATTTCTGCCAAACAAGCTAATTGGACGTTAATACATGTATTATTCCATTGCTCACACACACCAAATAGTCTTATTCAAACTACTGCCACTGCCAGTTGCAATCCATGAAATCCTTGATATTACCTCCCTTTTACCTGCCCCCACCCCGTAATGTACCTCCAGAGACCCTTATTCTATTTGCTGTCCTTATAGGCTTACTAATTCTGGATTTCATATATTGAAAAACAGAAAAAAACACTTTTAGGGGAAAATTGTTCAAACTTTCTTTAAATGTAAGGTTTTTTGTTTTGTTTTGCAATAAGAGAAAATATAGTGTTTTTTTTTTATTTTGCGTTTTTATTGGTTCGTCTTCTTGCTATATTTGATGAACTTTTGCCTATTTCTGATAAATCATTTGAACACTGTGTCATATTATCAGAACTATTCACTATTTTAAAAATAATTTTATTGACACTTCATTCACATATCAGCTAATTCAATAGTTCCATTATATCAAGAAAAGTTACCACAATGGTTATTATCACAATCAATTTTAGAACATTTTCATCTTCATTATTTTCATCATTATCAATGTATTTATTTCTTAATTATGGCAAAGATACACTCAAGAAAACATTCTCTGATTCAAGTTCTATATATATATAATCCAATGTCATTGATTATACTTTTGGTGTTGTGTGATCATGACTGATATCCTTTCCCAAATTATTCTACCGCTATTAAAATAAACTCAATGCCTCCTAAGAAAAGTCTCTTTCTCCTTCACCCATGGTTACCATTGGTCCACTTTTCCTTTCTTTTAAGTCGTTTTCTTGATACAAAATTCCCATATAATACACCTCCATAGTGAAGTTACTTTTCATCATCAAAATCAGTTCTAGTGCTCACTTATGCCTCCTAAATTCATTGTTTGCTCCACAATTATGCCCTCCCTACCCATTACCCTTCTCTGATAAACATTTGCATCTGCTAGCTTCTTTCTGTTTCACTCTTTCTGTGCTTCATAAATTGGGAAACTTAATAGAAAAAAATTTAAAAAACAAGAACAAAATGAAACAGAAAGAAGAAAAAACACATATAAAGTTAAAGAGAACAAATAAAAGATCACTTGCAGTATTTTAAAAGCCAGGGAAAAACACTGTGCTGTAGAACTATCCAGAAATACTTAATCCTAAAACAAGTCCAGACTGGATCAAGAGGGAGGTCATCTTAATCCACAATAATCAAGTTTGCAGTGACCTCTGTCTGATGCTGAAGCTTTTTAATTCCCTTGCCTGTGGTCAGAGGGAATCTGCCAGAGGCTTACTCTGATGACTCTACAGATGGATTTGAGACTCCCACTGTCCTCCTTAGCTTTATACAAAGTGCGTGAGTTTTTACAATTTAAACTCTTACAGTTTTCTCTTCATCATATTTGTATTTTGTTATCATCTTTGGATGACAAAGAAGCTGATGTGCTTCTTTGAAGTAGACTTAGTTGACACCATACTTAGATGACTACTTGTTGTAATATAGCCATTTAAGATCCCAGACATTATTCCAAATGATAACAGGGCACCATCTGCTTTCTGCATCATACTTTACAGTAGCCCCCTTATCTTTAGTGATCTCTTCAGGAAGAGGACTATCCAGCAGGGCCATAATATATGAACTAACTCTTCTGGGATTGGGGTTACAATTAGGAAGGTGACCAGAATTCATCTGCTTGTCCATGGCTATGAATGGTCATATTATGACAAAAAAATCCTACAAGAACAGTAAGAACAACAGCAACAACAACTAGAAACAAAAAAGGGAAAAACAATAAAGAAAAGCATTGTCAACCATCCCCCTGATGTATAACACAATTATATTCATAGCATCACTAACTTATCCAATGGCGTGGACCTTATATACTGTGAATATGGCGAGTTTATGTGAGTATAATCCAACTGCTAGCTGTAATTCACGACACTGCTTTGTAAAGATTGGTTCTTAATTGATTGCGCTCTGGTTGCATTGAGCATGGGAATTGGTTCTAGGAGAAAATTTCCTGCATCATTCTTTATGCGATCTATCTCATCCTTGCACCTTTCAGAATAATGCCTGTCATATTAATGCAAGGAGAGTATTGAAAGACCAAATATATGATGGTTCTAGGTCCCCTTTAATGGAATACCCACCAAGCCAGGAATCACACACAGGGTCGAGCAGTTGCCATTTCCACAATTGTGGAGTGGAATCTCCCATCAAGGTATTTCAGTCCAAATTCAAGTTGTGAGGTAGGGCCTACTTCATTCATTCTGGCTTCCGGGGATGGCATGTTCCCTATAGTGCCAGCATCTAAGGCAACCAGAGTGCTTAGTCCATGATGTGGTTCACTAAGAGTTGGGTAGAAATGTATTTGAACTGCCTACACAAAAATATAGAGTCGGGTATATTCTCCCTTCAGTTCCCTACAATCATTTCACATCCCTTTCCTAGGAGAGGTCGCTCCTCCCAATTTACCCACCATATCCATTGATACATATATAAGTGCCTCCACATATGCATGTGCTCCCCTCTCATCAAGTTAACTTGGTTTTTCCAGTGAAGTTCTCCTCTCATTCCTGTGGAGAGTCTGTTGATTAGTCACAGCCTTGCCTTTTTCCCAGTACAGAAGGAATTCTTTTCTTTCAAGGTAATTCTCATAAAGTGCATATAAGGTGGTTTACCGGCAGACTTTCTACCCCTTTGGATGGAAGTGACCTCTAAGACTTGTTTATTTGGTATTGCACTTTATAGTAATGAATTCATAGACTATTTGCTCTTTTATGATTGACTAACGCCACTCAGCATAATGGTTTCCAGGTCGCTCTTGGTGATTCATGCTCTCACCACTGTTTTTCAGGGATACATTAATATTCCATTTTGTGTATGTCCCATAGTTTCTTTATCCATTTTTCCACAGTCGGGCGTTAGGACTGCTTCCAGCTTCTTGACATTGTAATTATGCTGCTATAAACATGGAAGAGCCTATATCAATTGGAGTTTCTTATTTATTTGGGGAATGTTCCTAATTGAGCTATCTCTGGAACGTAAGAGATTTCAATTCTCAGTTGTTTTAAATATCATTTTCCATAGATGTTGTATATATTTATAGCACCACAGTGTATATGAATTCCATTTGCTCTGCAACCTCTCCAGCATTTGTTTTCTGTTTGTTTGGGGGTTTTTTTTGCTGTTGTTGTTGTCCTTTTGTTTTAAATAGGGTGAGCATTATAGGTTTAAGGTGGTATCTCACTGTGGTTTTAATTTTTCATTTCCTGACAAAGCTATTCATGCTTATCACCTTTAGGTCAAAATTGGTTTCAGAAAGCATGTTTAAACACTAAAAATGGTAGAAAAAATGAGTATCATGTTAAAATATCACAAAGATATAAAATTGTTTTCTCATTTTATGTGACATATAAAAATGAAGGAAGCATTATTATACATATGACTGCCCATTTGAGCTCATTTCAAAGTCTGTCTGAAGTTTACAAGTGGTTACTAGAATTGAAAGTTATCTTCTTCTACAATATTTATTGAGTGCCAGAAATGTTCTATACATTAAACAGTTAAGTTCCAGTCTCTCTTTTAAAACATGATAAACTATGAAAAAAGGGTTTCAATGAGTAAATGATTTCATGTATTTCCTACCTCAAAAGCTATAATTTAAGTAACTTTCATTTTAAACATTATACCCAAACCAAAACTGTTTGACAATAAAAGGAATGTATTTATTCCCATTATGACTTACTGTTTCATTGTACATACAGCTTACAGTTGTATATTGAATAGCTCTTTGTGGGCATAAACTAATTCATGTATTTAGTCTATTTTAAATAAAGAAGAAAGGAAGTATAACTCTTGCATTGGTACGCTAGTTTGCTTTCAGCTGATGGAAAATGGTGTTACACTTTCCTCGCATTAGGATAGTGCTATCAAACAGGTGTCAATTCAAATAAAATTGTGAATTCCGTGAGATCTGCTTGTTAGCCACTTTAAGTACCATTCTGTACACACCACATTCAAGTATTACCCCTAAGCAACTATGTAATTGTCTTCTTTCTTTTTATTCAGTACATTAATGGAAAATTAACGTGCTATCCAAAATAATCATTTATTCTCAGGATGAAAGAATAATGAATGACATAAGGTGACATGCAATTATATCAATATTTATATTCATTCCATGAATATAGATATTTAAATGTATTTTATTATATGTGCTGCCAAATCGAGCACATTTAAATGTATTTTAAGTTTTGAAAATGATAATTTTAAAATAAATTACAAAACTCCAACTAATGAAGTCATACATAGCTAGACAAATTCAAACTCATTTTTATCAAATATATGCTCATAGTGACCTTATTATGAAAGTTCTGAGGGTGTAAATCTTTACACCAGTGTACTTGAACTACAGACCTTGGTCAAATGCTTACTCGGCAGTACTACAAGGGCTCCATTCCCACAGCCATCAAGTCAACTCTGACTCCTGGTGACCCTATAGGACTGGGTAGAATTATCCCTGTGGGTTTCTGAAACCATAACATTTTACAGGAGTAGAAAGTCTCATCTTTATCACACCAGGGCTCCATAGATAGCAGGAAAAAATAGAATTTTGAAAGAGGACTAGAAGTACATCATGGGAGATTGAAATCAGGAATCAAAAGCTTTTAGTCCACCAGTATAATGAGTTAGCTTTAGTGAAGAGAAAAACTGCCCCCACAAAGTTTCCAAGGCTAGAAATCTTTACAGAATCAGAGTAGCTCTTTGAATTGCTCACTCTGAATGACTTAAGGTTCAACCCATCAACCATTTGATTAGAAGACATTGTTTAACCCACTGTGACAACAGAGCCTCGTACAATGGAAAAATCTATTGAATGCTTGAATTGCTTAGCAGATACATGGGACTTGATTGAGTTTATTTTGATTCATAAATCAGCACCATTGAACTTTTTAAAGTCAGGTTCAATTAAACCATTTATTTCTCTTTTTCTGGTCAGTTAAATTACATAAACATGATAGAATTTCAAATTAAATTTGTAGCAATTTCTGATTTGAGTGGCAGGCTAACCTAAGTGATTTCACCTATCATTCATTTAACAACGATTTATTAAATTCCTGCAACAGTCAGGTCCAGTGCTAGGTGTTGAATTTTGTTTTAAAAAGGCTCAATGACCATGATGGTATGTGTCTTTAGATTTTAACTTGCTAAGAAATGATTTCTTGTGTTCATAATTATTTAATACAAATCTATAAAACACTTACATGAACCTTTATAATTGCATGCCTCTGAAATAATTTGGGCTTTAGACTGAATCTACAGTTCTTTGCCTGGTAAGGCAGATAGTCTGAAAGTACAGATTAGGCTTGATCGAATTTTAAGGATGGCATTGATTTTTAAGAGTGGATTTGATGGATGCAGAATATTTTCTTGGAGGAGGAATGGACAAAGTGAGCTTTGCAGCAGTTGCGGGAGAGAAGCAGAGACTAAGGAAGGTCATCAAGTGGTCCCTGTGTGACTCCTGGACCAGTACCAGTACTTGGAAACATAGTAGAAATGTCCATTTTTGAGCACTACTGCAAGTGGCCAAATCAGACACCATGGGGGTAAAACCAGCCCATTGGCGACTGTGAAGTATGCTCAAATGTGAGAACCCTAAAATCCTGGACTACTCATCCAAAAGTTGGGATTGGACACTTACCCAGAGGCACTTCAGAAGAAAGGCCTGGTCATCTGCCTCAAGAATGTCACAGCCAGGGAAGCCCCATGGAACTCTCCTCTCCTCTTTTCCAAATGGGAGTTTCCATAAGTTCTGATTTCCCTTCCTTGCTGTGACACAAGTGTGTTTGTGTGTCTGATTGGTATAGAAAGCTGGTGTGAAAAGTTTATCTATGATTTAGAAGTCAACTTATGGTCACTGCACATCAGTGTGGCCATAAGGATCTTATGGATCTTATACAAGGATCTTATAGCTTCTAACAGTGTTTTGATTTATGGATTCTCTTATTTCATGAATAACACAGAGAGCACTTCAAATGGCCAGTGTTGAAACTTTTCCTTTGAAAAAAATCTATATAATTTTGCTTTTGTGTTTTTAGACTTTACATCTACCATTCCAAAATGATAGCGCTGCCTATACACATTTGCAAGAAACAAGGTCTATATATTTTACTTCCTAGATAATGAATTGTTTCTTCCTCTAAAACAGTGGTGGGTAATGTTTCAAGAGCCATGACTGGATAATTAGTAAATATATGCTGAGTTGGACGTGTGTCTGCCATTGCTGATAAATCCACTCAAGAACACATTATTTACTTACTCCTGGGATAAGGACTCCATTAAGTGTAAAATCTCCCTTTCTGTAACACCCCTCCTCCCCCCAGACACAAACACACACAGCTTTCATCTGTACCTGTGTATATTTCCCTTTCCCTTTGTTGCCTAATTGAGTCACGATCTAGGGCTGCACTTGTTTATCATTGTCTCTGCTCCCTCCTGACTTTCTCTTTCACTCAATAGGCTTGTTAGGGAGGCTGGAGAAGCTAATGGAAGTTTAGGGAGTTCGAAAGCAGAGTCAGTTCAATCTCCTTTTCACATAATTCAAATAGCAAATTAATTTATTATCACAGTCTTTCCCTTTGGAACTAAATTTCAATGGCGTGCTTTCAAAGATTTCTTAGCAAAGACAGGCTAGTCCATTGTGCAGGAATCTTTCCAGAACTTTTCGAATACGCTCAGCTCTCATATGTTACATATGACCTTTTTAGTCTTGGTTTGGAGTGGAACAGTTGTGGTCTTCTGGGCTTTCTGTGTTGATTTCTCTCTAATCTTAATTGGGTGGAGCTTCCTGAAAAACCCAGTTTCCTTAAAGCTGCTTCCCATGTTAGGATGCATCTTGTTTTACCAAAGCAAAAAAAAAAAAAAAAACGGACAGCCATGAGTAAGTAATGACTCCCAATGAATCCTGCTGTAGGTCAGGAAAAAGCAAGCTGTTCTTTGTCTGGTTCATGCTGTGAATAAGCTTCTTGCCTCGGAATTGTAAGTGGGCTTTTCCTCAGACCCAATAATACATTGGTCTGTGAATCTGCCTTGGTTATCAGCTTTACTCTCAAATTGATTTTCTACAGTGGACACAGCCATGCTGATGTACTGCTTGGAAACTATCATAACCCAAACACTCTGGCAATCAATGGATTTCAACTCATTCAGCGGGATCTATAGGAACAGAGAACTATCCCTGGTGGTTGCCAAGATGTTAAAATCATTATTATAATGGACAGCCTCATTTCTCATCGCCAGTGCGGTTGAACTGCATAATGCACCGGCATCATGAACCTTAAGTGACTCGGACATATTGGAACACCATACAATACATAGGACATATTGATATGCATGTATCAAGCAATCCCGCTCCCCCACCCCACACCACCACCGAACAAATTGTTCTGGCTCTTCTTCGGTGTCCAGAGCCTCTGTGTTTGCAAACGTGTGCCTGTCATTGGCTGCATCTGAGGGTGTCACTCTCCAATCAGCCCGCAGGAGCGGAGTCTGCATCAGAAGACTGAAAGTCATCTAGAACCGCTTTAGTGCAGTCAGAAGTCTTCCCCTAGGTTAGTGTCATTGTGGTGGTCAGGCAGGCCACATGCTAGCCCCAGCCGTGAGGACCACTGCTGGGGGAGGAGGACCACAGGCAACCCTTCACAGCTGTGCAAGCTGATCAGCAGCTGCCCACATGCTGCAAACTACAGAGGGCCACACTTCTTCAGACCTTGCAAGCCAGCCCCGCCTCCCTTCCCCAGGGTGTGTAATTGGGCCTTTCTCGAATGGCTGTTATACGATATATAACTGTGTTTCCATAATCTCTAATCGTGCTGACCCCCCGCCCCATCCCTGAATCTTGGCTGTGTACCCAAACGGGTCTCAAAGCACGCTCATGGAGCCTCGTCTCACAGATGCTGTTGGCACCCCACCCAGATGCTCTTAACCTGCTGTGAGCCATTCCCAGCTGCGGCAAGAGTTAGCTGCTCAAAGTGTTAAGTATAACTCAACAGCATTTACCCTTCTACTCTGGAGAATTACCATAGACTAATTATTTTCAAATACTGAGTTACATCTGAAATACTTTAGAGACTTATCGTTCAACTCTTACCACAATTCGTACATCCTTCCATTGTGTCAAACGTATTTGTACATTTGTTGCCATCATCATTATCAAAACATTTGTTTCTACTAGAGCCCTTGGTATCAGCTCCTCATTTTCCCCATCCCTCCATGCCTCCTCCTTCATGAAACCTTGATAATTTATAGAACATTATTATTTTGTCATGTCTTACACTGTCACCTTTTATGCACTTTCCTATTGTCTGCCCCTCAGAGAGTGAGTTATATGTAGATAATTGTGATAGGATCCCACTTTCTACCCCATCCCTTGCCCTCCTGGTATCACTACTCACATTATCTGTTCTGAGGGATTTATGTGTCCTGGATTCCCTGTGTTTCCAGTTCGTATCTGTACCAGTGGATAGCCTCTGGTCTATCGAGATATGTAAGGTAGAATTGGGATCATGATTGTGTGTGGTGAGGCAGGAAGCATTAAAAAACTATAGAAAAGTTTTATGTTTCATTGGTGCTATACTGCACCTTGACTGGCTCTTTTCTTCCCTGGAGCCCTTCTGTAAGGGAATGTCCACTTGCCTACATTTTGGCTTTTGGTTTCTCTGCCGCACTCCCCCTCATTCAAAGTGATATGTTTTTTGTTGTTGTTGTTGTTCTTTTTTGATGCCTGATACCTGATCCTATCAACACGTCATTATTACAGGCTTGTATGAGACTTCCATGTGACCTTTGTTGCTTCTCAGCTAGATGAGTACCTGCTTATCTTCAAGTCTTGAAGACCCGAGATGTTATATCTTTTTATAGCCAGACACCATCAGCTATCTTCTCTAAAATTTCTCATGCACCAGCTTTGTCTTCAGAGCCCATGTTGGAAAGGTGGGCATCATGTTGGAAAGGGGGTGTCATAGGATGTCAGGTTCATAGAAAAAAAGTGTTCTTGCACTGAGGGAGTACCTGACTGGAGGCCCAACACTCATCTGCTATGTTAACACTAAACCTATAAATATAGGCACATAGATATATTTCCCCATAGTCATATGGAAATATATTTACAAACATGCATGCCTGTATTTAGACCTCTATCAGTGCCATTTGCCTCCTGGTTCTTTCCTCTATTTCTGAGCTTAGCTTACTCAGAAGCATTCCTTGTCACAAGCATCACATACGCTCAATGCAAGGGAAGCCTGGGAATTCTTGAATTTATTTCCTGTGAGCAGTCCTGAAGGAGCTCCAAACCTTGTTGAAATGACTCTCAGGGGCAAAACAGCAAGTAACAGATCTGCAGACAAGGAGGAATAATCCTAATAAACATATGTGGGCCCAGAGTTCAAAGGCTGAATCAATTTTATGAGGAAGCTATTGCTACTCTTTCTCACATGAATGAAAGTAGCCAAAATCACACCCTATCAGTAAATAGTCTGGCTCCAGTAATGAGCGTTGGATATGTGCTATTATTAGGGTCACCTGAAGATGAATGTTAGGTACCTGGACTGAACAGATTTCTATTCAGTGTATTCTAATACGTGGGGATAAGGCATATGATCCTCATTCAAGAAAACTGATTTGAATTTTAAATTGTTTATTTTCCAGTACATTGATGCTAAACATTGAAATTGTCTGTTCAGATGAGAACAACATATAGCTTGTAAGAGGAATATAAAATGTTAATGAACAAAGAGAGGGCTATTAATAAGTCTTTACAAAGTTAATTACACACTGTTCAGACAACAAAAGACTCGAGTAACCTCATTGCTACTGGAGAAAAAGCACTGAAAAATCAGTTTTCATTTTCCATTATTGAATGCCAGCAATTCAGCCCATGAGTGGGCGCACGTGCACACAGCACACACACACACACACAGACACACACACACACACCACAAAGAATTAAATAGGTCCACATCTCTCCTTGCAGCAGTTAAATCTGTCCTGATGGAAAGGCCTCTGGCAATATTATGAATCAGCATTCATGACCAGCAGAGTTGGCCTCCAGAAATGATCTCCCCTCAGAAATGTGCTTTAAAATTGCCTTATGGCAAGGCCAGTAACATTCAAGGGGTTGGGAATGAGGTGAGGAAAATCAAATGGTGCTACACTTCTAGGAAGGTTGTTTTGCCTGATCAGCATGAGGTAAACATTTTGCTGGACAAAAAGTCATAGCAAACTTTTGCAACTGTATTATTATAGAACAAAAGAACACTGATGTACCTTTTATAAAGATTAGCAACCATGGCCTTGGGCCCAAAGTAAGTCCATGACCTTTTTTTGAAATGCTTTCCTGTTTCTAATTGTGCTGATATTCACATCATATTAACCATTTTACAGTGTATATTTCATTGCCATATTGTATGCTCACAATGTTATACAATCAATACCTCTCTGTCTTAAAGACCAGTCTTTGGGGGAGGACATCAAACTTGGTAAAGTGAAAGGGCATCAGACGAGAGGAAAGCCCTTCACTAGGTGGGTTGACACAGTGGCAGCAACAGTGTGCTCAAAAAGCAGAATGATTGTGAGGATGGCACAGGACCGGGTGGTGCTTCACTCTGTTTGTTTTCCTTTTTTTAAAAAAATTAAATCATTTTATTGGGGGCTCATACAACTCACCATAATCCACTCCACACATACATCCATTGTGGCTATCACATTTGTACATTTGTTGTGGTCATCATTCTCAAAACATTAACTTCCTACTTGAGTCCCTGCTATCTGCTCCTTATTTTATCCGCTGTCTCCCCACCCTCCCCCAACCCTTGATAATTTACAAATTATTGTTATTTTGTCATATTTTATACTGTCCGACGTCTCTCTTCACCCACAATCCTGCTGCCCATGCCCCAGTGAGGAGGTTATATGCAGATCCTTGCGATCTGTTTCCCCTTTCTCCATCACCTCCCCTCCACCCTCCCATATTGCCCTTCTCACCACTGAGGAGAGTATAGGAGTGATGGCATGGCTGGATCAGGGACAATGTAGCTGACAGTGATTATACTCTGTTTTGTACAGGCTTGTTATGCCTCAGAATCGATTTGATGGCACCTAATGGCAACAGTTTCAAAATGTTTTCATTTTGCACTGCACCCTTTTTGAGAAATATAGTTTGATTTAAACATGGCTCTAGTCATTTGTTTATTGCCTGTGCTTCCATGCAACAACAGAATTGAGGCGCTGTAACAAAAACAGTATTGTCTGCCTGCCTAAACCATTTGCTGTTTTGTCCTTTATAGAAAGTTCGCTGCCATCTGCTCTGGTTTGTTTTACTTCAGTGTATCCTGGATTTACTGATGACAAAACCACTACATTTACCTCCGAAATCTACAGCATTCTCAAACTCCCATGCTGTGGATCCTGATCCAATGACTGTCAATGAGACCTACAACTTGGTCTTTTTACCAAGTTACCTGGATTGCTTGGAAATGTTGGTCTTGATATTTTGCTCTCTAGTTTTCTTGCATAACATTTTTTATATTCTTCACATCCACATTCCATGTCACTTTTCTTCAATTTCTTCCTTGCATTCCCATATAACTTCATGGTACCAAGAGATGTGCTATGTGTAATTGTTTCTGGTGGGGTCTGCTAGAACTAGAGTTTGTGAAAAGGATTCAGTTGCATGTAGATAACGTGTGGCCTCAGGAGTAAGACAGTTATGGAAGAGGGGAAAGGTGAGAGTTAAGCAAGCGTGTCATCTCAAAAGGAGGTGTTTCAGTCTGATCCTCCAGGAACCTTGGCAACATGAATTGGAGCATACAGGTGATCCTATCTCAAAGACAATAGTGTTTGCCTTTGGTACACTCTTTCCCAACACCATTAGTCAAGCATTTGGATGTGGAGTGCCATTGAAAAGGAGAGCTGACATCTGGTGGCAAAGAGAGACCTCAAGATGAAGAAGAGTCCAAAACATCTAGTATGTAGGAGTTACTCTTTCAAATGAATGACATTAGATAAACTTGAATGGTGCCTTCCGGAATTTCATATGTACAAGAATCTTTCAGTAATTTTGTGAAATATGTTCTAAAGTGAATACAATCTTTGAAATTAGCAGACTAAGTCTTTGGAATCATATTGGAAGCATTAAGTGGAAGATATGTGTAGAGGGAAGTGATAATCTCCAGCAAAAGTAAATAATTAAAAAATCATTGTTTTGTTGGTAAATATCATTGACCAGACACTTGGTGAGAACTTTCAGTTATTGTTCCTTCAGAAACAATGACATGAAGTCCTTCTAACTCTAAAGGCATGTTAACATTCCAAAAGTTCACTGAAAATGCATCACAATAGATGCATTAGATTCTAGAATCATCCTTCAATCAAAAGTACTTTATTAGAACGTTACAAAAGCAACTTTAATCCTCCAGTTATGATTTACTTTCCAAGGAATCATGTCTACCCTCTTGTTGATTTTTTTAACCCGCAAGGTGCAGATGTCGAGTTAGTATTTCTCAAATAAAATGCACAGACATGGTGACGTTTCCGAAACCACAGAGCAGAGTCCTGATAGAGGTTAATGTTGTGGGAAGAGGGCCTCGGGGGGCTGAGAAATATTTTCTTTCTTCTTTATGCCAACTTATGTGAGTAAACCTAGTAGAGTAATTGTCAAGATCGCTAATGCCATGACCTTTAATACAGTTCCTCATATTGTGGTGACTCCCAAACATAAAATTACTCTCATTGCTATTTCATAATTGTAATTTTTCTACTGTAATGAATCAAAATGTAAACATCTGATAAAGAGGATGTGTTCTCATTGTTACAAATTGAACATAATTAAAGCATGGAACTTAATCATAAAACAACATGTAATTATATATTGTGAAATATTTATTCCTAATGAAAATTAAATGAAATTTTGTGTTGAAGCATGGGTAACAGTCTTTACATTGGATACTTATATGTAGGCGGACCCACCTGGAGACAGAGAGAGGGGCAGTGTCTCGGCTCCTAAGACCATCAGAAAGATGTGTTTTCTGCTGGTCTTAGGTGATCCATGTGAAAGTGTCGTTTGATCCCCAAAAGGATGACGACCCACAGGTTGAGAACCGCTGACAATTCTATGATCAAAAGACCGTCTTCATCATTTATGAATTAACTGTTCCTGGAATTTGTGAATCTACCTAATTAGCAATCTGAAAAGCTAAAGGGCAGGGGAACAAATCTACCACCCCCTGTCACCTAGTGGCTCTATAGAACAGAGTAGAACTGACTCTCTGGGTTGAGTGCAGATAGACTCATCTTTCTCCAATGACCTTGCAATGAACAGCTGAGTATAATCCACTCTGTTACTAAGGAGAGGGGCAGGAGGAGGAATAGGAAAAGGTAATATAGGGAGAGTTGCTCTGTTATATAGTCTGACCAGTTGAGTTCTCAGTGTCTGATTGTTACCAGTCTGAAATACTAGCAACTATGACCCCATAGAAGGCTGTGTGACCTGCGATTCTCCCAGGCCCTCTGGGCAGTCTGGCCACTCTGTGGATTGTGGGGCAGATGACGGAAGGAGGTAAGAAGTGTTATATGGTTTTACAAAACTGGTAGAATCAAGTTAAAAAAAAGGCACCTAGAATCTTATCTCACTTTATTCTGTTTTCTGTCTCCTGGAGGCAAAGTTGGCTTAACCTTTACTTGATGTGAAATATATGTGAAATAAGACTATTTCTTCTAAGCAACTAAAAGACACTTTCAACAACTCAAATAGAAAAACAGCTAACCAGGCAAAGTTGCGCACAGTCATTCTATGCATTTGGAAACTGATAACCAAACTTGAACTTTAATTTTCTCTCAAGAATTTTAGGAAAAGGGAAAAAGGGGATTATGTGATGGACAGTGGGGGAAAAGACAGAATGTCAAAGTACAAGAATTCCCCACAGTTTGGCTATGAATCTGCGATTGTTGACTCTTTCCAATTTGCCAGACCAAATTAATACAGCTTACTTAGACTTAGGCTATGGGAATTGATTCTCAGCAGGACATCAAGAATACAATGACCAGGCAGCAGAGTTACTCTTCTGTCCTCTCTGTAGGTAAGCATAAGTGAGTTTCCATCCATATCTCTGTAGGGTATGTGCATTATTCTGTTTTAGAACTTGGTTTTACTTTCTGATTGTTTCCTTGGCAAATGCCCTATAGAGTTTTCTATTGACAAGTTATGTGTTCCTGGGAACTTTATATATTGTACTCCATTTAATAAATATTTACTGAATTCTAGAAAAAAACATGAGGTTTCTACTCCTGTGAATATTTTACTCTGTTGTACATGATCCCTTTGAGTCTGAATTGACTTATTGTAAATGAAAAGGAACTATGTGCTAAGGAATGTTGGTGACTGTCAATAACCAGAAAGTCAGTGCTTTGAAGCTGTCAACTATGCTGTGGAAGAAAAAATAGGCTATCTGCTCCCAGAAAGATTTGAAGCTTTAGAAATGATGTAGAGTAGCTATGAGTCAGTATTGACCCTATACCAGTGGAACATGATTTGTGGCAGATACTGTTTTAAGTGTCACAGATGTCACAGTCAATAAAACAGCCAAATGCTTGTCTTTGGAGTGCTTGCATCTGAAAATATCTACAGGAAGAGAAATTCAAGGAGAATGCAATGATGCCCAGATAAGAACACTGAAGAAACAACAAGGAGGCACTTTCAGGGTTAGAGGAGGGGAAATGAAACAAAAAGGAATAAGGCATGAAGTCAGAGATGACAGAGTGGGGCCAATAAGGTGTTAGCTTTTACTTCTTATGCAATGGAGAGGTGTCAGATGGATTTGAACAAAGTGTTAAGCAGTCTATCAGGGTTTGAGCAGTTACACTGTGCTTAATTAATTAAATAATTAGCTGTTAGACAAGACACACATCAGATCAACATGAGCCACTCTCTCTTAAAGTCTTAAATACTCTTTCTATTTTTGACAGACAGAGGTGAAAATTAAACACTTTGGGGCAACTTCAACCCAAGTTATGGAATATGATGAATGCCTATATCACCATCAGCTGTGGGGTGAAAACAGTGACAGAAGAGCTATCCTCCCTTTCTCTTCAGCACCAAAGTCTGAGCTCTGTTGCTTTGTAGATGCAGTGTACAGTAGAGACTGAAGCGCTTGACTCTTTACAACATACTTGTTAAAGAGAGAATACCACCACTTTAAAAAAATAATAATAACTGAGTATTTGTTTGGCTAACTCATAGCAGAAAATCCTTTGAGTATGCATACACAAAACTAAATACAAGAACAGAAATTTAAAGAGATCCAATTGTGTTTTTTAACACGTAATTGTGTTGGGGGTACAAAATTTCATAGCATATTAAGTTTCTCACTCAATCATTGCTACGCAATCAGTTCCATCACTTTGGTTTCTATCACAGCAATGTGTCAACACTGTCTCCATTTCCATTCTGTCTTTCCAGCTTCGATCCCTGCTGTTCCCCTCTCCTTCCTTGCTTTTTCATTCTTATTTGGGCAAAGGCTGCCTGCTTGGGCTTCTGTACTTGGTTGTTCTAAGATGTACATTTCTCAGGGGTACTATTAATTACTTTATAAGTGAATCTACTCTTTGGCTGAAAGGTGACCTCTGGGCGGGTCTTCATTCCAGGTTCCTTCAATCCAATAAGTATGGTCTTATTTATTAATTTTTTGTTCCACATCTTTTTTCATTCTAACTATGAATCTCTGTGTCACTAGGTAGAATGTGAGCTGGACACCATGTAGGTCTTTTGTTCTCAGGCTGGAGGAAGCTGTGGTTTGTGTGAGCCAATAGAGTTATTGACTAATGACTTCCATGAGTCATTGTTTTCTTTCGCTATCCTTTGCTCTAGAAGGAAATCCATCAACAATTAGAACACAGTGACTGCTTTCAAGCTTTGAAGGCCCCAGCTAGTACTCATCAAACTAGAACAAAAAACATTGTCTTTATGAGCAATTAGGCCAACTGTCTCTTGAGGGACACCTTCAGTCCAATAATTCAGTCCTGTTAAGTTTTAGCTATACATAATAAGTGTCCATAGATGTTCCTTCATTCTTGTTAAGTGCCTTCTGTCAGTTCCAACCCATAGCTACTCTACGCACAACAGCAAGACACATTACCTTGTGTTGTGCTTTGCTCACAATTGTTCCTAAGCTTGAGCCCATTGTTTCAGCCAATCCGCCGTGTGGAAGATCTTCCTATTTTTTGCTGTTGCTCTCTTTTACCAAGTGTGATGGCCTTCAGGAACTAGTATCTCCTGACAAGGCAGCCAAAGTGCTTGAGACAAAGTCTCATGATCCTTGCCTCTAAAGAGCATTCTTACAGTATTTTCTTCCAAGCCAGAGAGGTATGTCCTTTTAGTTGCCCTTGGTGTCTTTAACATTCATCTCAGCACCACAATTCATATGCATGGATCCTTCTTTGGTCTTCCATATTCAATGTCTAACTTTCACATGCATGCTAGGCAACTGAAAATACCATAGGTCAGGGCAGTTGCATCTTAGTCTGCATCCTTGCTTGTCAATATACTAAGAGTGCCTTCATGTGCTTCATACCAAAGTCTATCTGTAGTAAATGGGACATCCCCTTGTAGACGGGTCATGGAGAGGAGATGAGTTAGTCAGGGTGCAGTGTAGCAATGGTGAAACATGCAACTTTCCTCTAGTTCTTCAATGCTTCCTCCCCCTCACTATCATAATCCTAATTCTACCTTACAAGTCCAGCTAGACCAGAGGATGTACTCTAGTACAAATAGGAACTAGAAATATAGGGAAACCAGAACACAGGATACCTTCAGGACCAGTTTTGAGAGTGGAGATACTGAGAGGATGGAGGGAGGATGAGGTAGAAAGCAGGAACCGATTATAAGTCTCAACATATTCCTCCCTGGGGTACAGAAACAGGGAAGTTGGTGAAGGGAGACATCAGACAGTGTACGATATGATAAAATAATAATGGCTTATAAACTTTCAGGTATTCTTGAAGGATGGGGGAGCGGGGAAGAAGGGGAAAAATGAGGTGCTAATACCAAGGGTTTAAGTAGAAAGCAAATGTTTTGAGAATGATGGCATCAAATGTACAAATGTGCTTGGCATGCAGTCAATGTGTGTATGGATTAGGATAAGAGTTGTATAAGCCTCCAATAAAATTATTAGTAAAAAGAAATATATGCAATGCATAAACACACTTACACACAAATACCCACAAATGTCTCTAGATATACATATGCATATGTTCCCATATGTTCTCCCACACCTTTATAGTATACACATCTACCTATGTAACCACTCACAACTCTAGGTTATCATTACTGTTGCTATGACTCAGAAGAACTTTGATGGCAGTACTTATTCCTATCGCTGTATATGTTATAGCATTTGCCATAGATTGTTTTTTCTTCCATACCTTTCTTTGTTTTCATTGACCTTCATTACATTGTACTGACTTCTCACCTCTGTGCATTCTCTTTCCCTTTACTAGAATTAACATAAGTGACTCGCCTCTCCATACCTGGTAACCATAAAAGAATGATGCTTTCTGCATGCAATCCTATTTTATAAGATTTTCTGTTATATAAAATAAGACTTTTTCAAAAGTAGCACCATCTCATATTTATCCTCCAAGTTGATCCATGTGATGCTTTGTTGACTCACCATGACTCCTTATAGATGTGTAGTATTCCATTGAGAGGAGTCTAGTGGTTACACATTCAGCTATAATCGGAAAAATCATCAGTTCAAGACCACCAGACCCTCTGTGGGAGAAAGATGGGGATTTCTCTACCCAAATATACACAGTTACAATCTCAGAAACTCACAGGGGACAATGACACTCTGACCTATAGGATAACTAGGAGTCTGCAATGTCTTGATGAAAGAGTAATGATTCTGTTGTAGGCATGTACCACATTATATATTCATTCATTTCCTATGGGACAGAGGTTGTTCCTATCTTTTTTTTACTATTGTGACTATTATATGAGTATGCACACTTTTATTCCTGTTATGACTCTTATCCCCCCAATATATACACTTAGGAGTACGGTTATGAAATCACATGGCATTTCTATTCAAGCTTTTCGAAGACATATCATAGCATTTCCCACAGTGATTATATCATGTTACAAACCCACCAGTTTATGAGAGGTAAGCTATTCTGCAAATTTGACAGTATTTGTATTTCCTGTTTTTTTTTCATTTGCGTTTCAATCCGTGTCATTTTGCAGAAAGATGCTATCTTATTATAGTTTCTATTTGCATTTCTTTGAATAATTGCTGGACTGCTAACTACCAGCAGGTCAATAGGATAAAGTAGAGGTGGTCTGCTCCCATAAATAATTGCAGTCTCTAGGAATGCCTGGGGAACAGGACTTCTCTCCTCTAGGGTGACTCTGGGTTTAAACTGGCTCGAAGGCTATAGGTTTTTGTTCTGCTTGTACTGCCTTGTGACCAACAGCTTTCTTCTTGTGCTTGTCAAATACCTGAACACCTTTGGTGAAATGGTCTTCATATCATCTGTCCATTTTTTTCATTGGATTAAATATAACTTATCTTTGTAGGAAGAGATACTTAATATCCTTCTATATTAATATTAATTTCTGTTTAGTTTATAAATTGCTTGTTACTATCCTTTTGCCCATTTTACCATATTTTCATAGCCATCTTATATATCATTACATCATTTAATCTATCACAGATTTTGAATTTGTTTTTGTGCTGAAACTTTAATTTAAAAATAATTACATTTATATTTTTCAGATACATTTTACCTATATAAATCAGTGCTAGAAAGGCTCTTATTACCAAGATGTGACAAATTGACTATATTTCTCATCCACTGTTTTAAAATTTACTTTCACACATCTGATATTTTTATAACCAGAATGATCTTGTCTTTATTTTTCCCAAATACATGAACATTCCCAAATCATAGACATTTTTTCACCATATTATTTAATTGATTAATCCTTTCTCCATTGATTTGGGACTCTATCTCTAACTGGTAATTCTAGTCTGTCCTTGGACTTGTTCTCATCTTTTTCTTCTGTTTGATGTCTTGGCTCCTCCATAAACACTACATCAATGACATTCTTTCAATAGTTATAGCTTTGATTTACATTTTGATATCTCCTGCTGCAAACCTATAAAAATTCTTGGCTAGTTTTACATATAATTCCTCCAGTCTAATTTGGAATTTTAAGAATTCTATTGGGATTTTTGTTAAGCCTGCATTAAAAATTTTTTAAGAATCTAGGGATAACTAGCAATTTGACAATATTAAGCCTTCCAGTCAGAACAAATGCTCTATTTTTCAAAGTTTTCTTTATTTCTCACCATAACTTTCTATTATTTAAAAATATACCTCTGGGACATTTCTTATTATGTTTATCCTATTGATTTTATAAATTTCTTACTGAAAATGCTATTTTAAATTTATTATTAATTGGTATTAATACATAGGAGGGAGAATCCACACACAAAACACAAACAAAAAAACAAAACAAAACAAAACAGGATAGTATGCATTTTCCCCGCTAGGTGAGCATTGAGCAACTCGCTCTAAATTAGTGCACCCAGTGGTCTCAACTGGGAAGATTCTCTCTGGTCACAGTGAGTTTTTTTCACAAAAAGAATTTCACTTAAACCTCCTTTTTGGGGGGATGGCTGATATAAGAGAATACCGTGCAGATGTGAAATTTTATTTCCTGGTTACAAAAAATGCCTAAGAAACTGTTGTGATATTGAACACAGCTTACACACACAGTGCTAGGGGAACAGTCAAGCATATGAGTGTTTTTCTCCTTTCAAAAAGGGGGAAATATCCGTTGATGATTAACCGTGTTCTGGATGTTCTTCAGCTTCCCAAAGGATGAAAGTACTAACTTGTAGTGAATTTGGAGTTCATTCCACAAGGTCAGGCTGTTAATAAAACTTTCTATTTAGAAATTCTGCACAAAATGCAGTGTATGACAGCACAGGTTTGATTTCTGGTAGACTGGAGATTGGTTTTGCCACCACGACAATACATCTGTCCATGCAACCATTTCACTGTGCCATTTGGGGGGGGGGGGAAGCATGCCTGTCGGCCTGTGCACCCTCCTCAATTGATCTTGCTCCATGCTACTTTTTGTTTGTTTGTTTCTGTGAATGACTAGGGCCATGAAGGACAGCGGTTGGAGGACATGGTAGAAGTGAAGGGGAAAAATGAGAGA